>CM076583.1:880788047-881047735 GCA_034641835.2 Pinus albicaulis | reverse complement strand
ACAAGAGGTGATTTGAAAGGAAAAGAGGCTGATTTCAATGGATCTGAAAGTAAGGTAACAAATCTGGAAAAAGAGGGGGCTGAAGCTCTGAAACCGACGGCTGAAACAGCTGAAACTCTTCCACAAAAAGTGGAGGGTACTAAAGCCCTAAGGGGCTGGGTTCCCACTTAGATGAGTAAAAACGGATCAGATCTTGGTCAAGGCGGGCTGAGACAGAGGCTGGAAAACCCTGGCAGAGGCTGCAGCAGAACCCAGAAAAATTACAGAAAAATGCTGGAAAAAAGGCAGGTCGCAGGTTCTGACCTGATTTTGGTTGAGGTCGCAGGTTACAGGCTGAAAAGTGCGTCCAGGTCGCAGGTTTTGGGCCAAAAGGTGCGACCCCCCCGTTCCGGTTGTTTCGGCGGCAGATTTTCTGAAAAATTTCCGTCTCAGGTGCGGCTGGTGTCGCTTACCTGCGCAATAGGGCCAGAAACACACGGAAGTTAGAAATTTTAGGTTTTTAGGGTTTTATGTGAGAAAAATGACATGAAAAGAGAAAAACTAGGCAGCTAAAAAAGAAGCCCTAGGGCCTGAAGTAGCTGGATATGCAGGAATATGAAAAACGACAGCGGTCGTAATTTAAAACCCGTGTGGAGTCGCCATTTGTTAGTATGAATTCTTCGTCGAAGTGTATGAAAAAGAACCACTTTAGCTACGCATAACTAATAGCCCTAACAACAATAGAGGCTGCCAAACATCTTCAGATCTGCGATTAGTAGTTAAAATGCTGCAACGAACAGATCTATAAATGGAAAGACATTAAGCAGTAAAGTAAAGAGTTTTCTCCATGCATCCAACAGACAAGACAAGAACACGATTTTTGAATGAATTTTTATATTACAGGGCACCTGGGAGGAAAGAAGAAGATGTATCCAGATCTCCTCAATGGGATGGGTTCTTTGTAGTCCTCAGCACTTCAGATCTAAGCTTTCTCTCTCTTGTAGATGTAGAAAACCCAATGTAGAAGATAGAGCTCAATGGGAGCAAAATGGCGGAAAAATGAGACCAAGTGTATAGATCCAGAGTGATCTAATAGGCAACAAAAGGTGAAGAATGATGGGGAAAACCCTCCTATTTATAACAAAATATTGGGTCTTTCTAGATCTTGGTGTATGATTAAAATAATGTTAATCACATCTAGATCCACCTCTATGGAATATTTTATTATTATTTGTTGGAGGAAAAGGGTGTTTGACTTGGGTCAAATCCCTTGATTAGTGAAAAATAAATAAATAAATGATTTATTTATCTTTTTAAGGAAGTGGTTGGGATATAATCAAATAAATAATGATTTATTTGACTAATGGTGGTTGATTTGGTCATATTTAACAAGGAATATTATTAAATAATTATTCCTAGAAAATAATAAGATAACTATGGGTTTATCTCATTAATTTCTTTGTTTTTGGGTTAAACATGACTGGGAATAATAGTTAAATTATGGTTTAATTAATTATTCCTTTTGGGGTTTCCTAATTAACATAGTGAAAGCAGTTTTACTTGGGGTAAAACTGGTCTTACATGGTGTACTTGGGTCCATCTAATGATGAAAGGTTAGATGACCAAAAAATGGTGTAACATTCCAGAGTGATCTAATATGCAACAAAAGGTGAAGAATGAAGGGGAAAACCCTCCTATTTATAACAAAATATTGGGTCATTCTAGATCTTGGTGCATGATTAAAATAATGTTAATCAAATCTAGATCCACCTTTATGGAATATTTTATTATTATTTGTTGGAGGGAAAGGGACTTTGACTTGGGTCAAATCCCTTGATTAGTGAGGAATAAATAAATAAATGATTTATTTATCCTTTTAAAGAAGTGGTTGGGATATAATCAAATAAATAATGATTTATTTAATTAATAGTGGTTGATTTGGTCATATTTAACAAGGAATATTATTTAAATAATTATTCCTAGAAAATAATAAGATAACTATGGGTGTATCTCATCAATTTCTTTGTTTTTGGGTTAAACATGACTGGGAATAATAATTAAATTATGGTTTAATTAATTATTCCTTTTGGGGTTTCTTTAATTAACATAGTGAAAGAAGTTTTACTTGGGGTAAAAAAATTTCAAGGTCATTTGATCTAATAAATTTCCTATATGATAATCAAAAAATTTGTATCGAATGTGTATCATTACTCTTTATTAAAACTCCATTTAGTTCAAATTCTAACTAGCTAGATTTGAGCTTCATGCAGAAGGCTCTAGCCTATTGGCAAGAAAATGGTCATACAAAAAACAAAATTTAGATAAAGAAATACGAAATTTATCCTAGGTCCCGAAATGCCTCGAATCCAGGCTGCCTGGAACTTCGACATTCAACATTGAAATGAAAAGGCTGCTACATCATCAAAACATCGGGTAATTGAAGAGAAAACCTATGAAACCATGAGAAAGCCTTGAAAAGAACTTGGATAAAATTAAGAGTAGGTAATCCTTACCTTTTTCTGAGCCAATTTCTGCAACCTGGGAATCACTTCATGCAATCTAGCCTTGATGTATCGAATTTCAGCATTCAGGGTCATGACCGCTCTCTTGTTCTTTTGGTACCAAAAAGAGCCACAAAATTTAGCAGTTTTTTCCAACATTTTAAAAATTGAGCTAGGGGAAATGTATGGTAAACTTACCTGCTTTGCGGCCTCAATGACACAATGGTATAAATCCTGAAAAAGGTTTTGTTTTCAGAGATATGATTCTTCCTCTGTTTCTCTGTTTGTCATTGTTACTTTTCATACTTATTACAAATGGAATCCACCCCATTGAGAATTCAATGATGCTCATCTTCATAATGATCAGATATCGATTTCGAATCTATATTTTCCTTCGGTTTGTTTTCCCTCATAATTCCTTCCCCACGAACGAAAAAACAAGGATTCCAACTAAAACCTTGATTTCAAATTTTTCGAATTTGTTTTTTTCCCTCGGTGTGTTTTCCCTCATAATTCCTTCCTCGTGAACAAAAAAACAAGGATTCAAACTAAAACCTAACCTTGATTTCAAATCTTTAGAATATGTGTTTTCCCTCGTAATTCCTTCCCGCAAATAAACAAGGATTCCAAGTAAAACCTCCATTTCAAATCTCTTGCAATTTGGAAGTGAAATTGTGCTGATTCGAAATTCAAATTTCACCTCGGTGTGGAATTAATAGTGTTATATGAATTTGGCATTGGAGGTTGAATAAAGTTTTGGTAGTCCATAATTCTTTCAATGTATGGGAATTTTTTGTGTTGGTTTATGAATTCACAATTTTGGTGAGATTTATATGACTTCTTAGTATGGTTTCTACTGTTGTTATAAATGAAGATAAAATTATGTAATTTCATTTTAGTATGTTTTATAATGTTGTTATAAATGAAGATAAATTAATGGTGTGGACATTTAACTTGTCATTTTGCTATGATGTGATTAGAATTTGGTTAATTCATTTTTTTTATATAATTTTTTTCTTTTTAATTTTTCACTATTATGGTTGATGTGTGTAATTATAGTCTTATTATTTTCTTTTCAAGTGTGAGTGGACTAGGTTATTCTAACCTATGATGAATGAACAAATTGAATGTTTGACTTATATTTTTTTATGTGAGAGTATTATCAAATACAACGTGTTTAGTGTTCCCCTCGCATGGAAATATATTCTCCTCTACATGGTGTATAGGTTATTAATTTTCTCAAGATTCATAAACTACGCTTGGCGAACTCTAATTGAACACCTCATATGTATTTTTCAAGGTCTAACATAGGGACATCAAGTAATTGGACCTATACTCAACCGGACCTTTCCTTTATAGAGTGGGAATTCTTTTACTCATTGCTTTTCTTGTTTGTACACTCTTCGCTAATTCTTATGATCGATGTCAAGTGTAGGCCTTTGCCTTGATCTTCACTAAGCACAATGCTTCATCTTGTCAGTAAGCACATTCAATAAGTAAAGCCACTTTTCTCACTAGGTCTACATTTGGGCAAATTTCTTCCCTTCAATTCTCTTTGTTTGATAATGCACCTTTCTTTTCTTAGTCATTATCTAGTCATATATTTTAGTCTTGGACTAAATTAGTCATTTATGTTAGTCGCTTTTAGTTTAGTCACTTATTATCTAGTCGTATATTTTATCCCTAAACTAAATTAGTTATTTCAGTTAGTCATTTTTAGTTTGGTCACTTAAAATTGCTCAAATTTAGTAGTAATTCACTTGAAATGATTGCGATGACTAACCTTTTTAGTCACCTAGTCATTAATTTCATCATTTTCTACTAGTGTATGTAGTTTTTCTTCCATACCTTGATGATATACTTGTACTTTTTATGGGGATGTATGGAGGGAGGATGGGAGGCATGTATGTACCACATGGGATGGAGAATCTCTATGCACCTTTGCTACATGTTTCAAGGAGAGCATTGGTTCAGCCATTTTTGTTTCATTTGAGTTATTGACTCCTTGTGGGATGGACTATGTACATCTCATAATGACTTTAGAGGAACAATTGATGGAGAGTTGGATTGGTGAACACTTAGCTTATGGAGGAAGCTTAATTAATGATGATGTCACCAATGGAGGGGAAGAAGTGTTGCTGCACTCACCTTATCAGTTGCTTGAGGACAAGCAAAATTTTGGATGGGAGGATTGTAATATTCCTAATTAGCCCAAGCTAATGGGAATATTCAATTTTGTTTCATTTTTATGTTGCATGAATAAATGTGTAAAGGAGGAAAATAAAAACTCCTAGAACAACAAATAAATCAATGCCACATGTGAACAAGGCTAAATCGGGGCTAACTAAATGAGCACCCTTAGGTGTGAAAGGGGTTGAATGTTTTGACTGGGTCAACCATGACCAAATCAACAACCCTATCTTAGAGGAGTGGCCATCAATAGGGAAAAACGTAGTTTTAGTTAGAGGTGGCTCATGTGAAAAGAGATATTTCATTGAGATGATTTAGGGCTTTGCAAGCTCTCAAACTTATATAAGGAAGAGGAGGACAACATGAGAAGGTTTTTGATGATTATTTTATTTCTAAAGATTTTTTCTGTTTAAACATTTCTTATTATCCTTGTTGTTTAACACTGGGTGTTCCCGATCGAGAATCCCACCTCTTTCCTTAAGAGGCCTCTTGGAAGAGTTTTCATTTCTTGTCCATTGTCAGGAAATTGGCCATGCTCTTCTTGCAACTACAATGCAGATCCTGTTGAGGGCTTGTTTGTCTTTGTAAGTTGCAGCAAGTGGAGGCTAGATCTACTCGGATCTAGGCTAATCTAGTGCCTCTTTTCAATGGGGAAGACTTCTATCCCATTGGCAAGAGAGTATTGGATGATTGGAGCTGAATTTTTAGATCTTGGCTTGAGGCCAAACATGTTCTAGAGCCGAAAACGCAGTTTCCCTTCCAGTACTACGTTATTTGCAAAAGCACAGTTGAAGGGAGTTTTGGCACACTTTTTGAAGTCTTGGTTTCCATGTGATTAGGGATTTTCCCTTCACATTTCAGATCCATTGGCTAGTATCTTTGTATTGTATAGATCAGTTCAGATTTGAAGCTGTATATTTTCTAAATTTTTCTGCAGATCTGAAGCATTAGATCTCAGATCTACTCCATGTATTTCACTTTTTTCTAAAAACCCCAAAGGACATTTGAGGATCCTATCTAGTGTATAGATCTGATATACATCTAAATTTTTGTACACATATCTACTCTAGATCTGAAGTGTAATCTACAACTATTTTCAGCCAATAAAATAATGTTGTCAAGCTCTTTCAGTCATAATATATGATTGCAACACCTCATTTTGAAAATTTCTTCATGTAAAAGTCTTCTATTTCCTGTTATATATCTCATGGGCTTCAATATAAATCTGATTTGTTGTTGTAAATGTAAATATTGAGCCTTCATATTGGCCTCTTGCACTTACTTAGCTAAACTGCATTATTTCTTTGCAGTGTTGTTTAATATTGTTGATTTTTCCCATCTGGGGATATTACATCAAGCCTGTGAAAAATTTAGGGTGGTAGGGTGGTGCTAGGGTGAGTTGTAGCTCATTGGATGTTGGGGCATCCATTCAGTTGACTACTAAAGAATCTCAGGCATTGGAGCATCCATCCAGTGGGAGCTGGAGAAGAATTATTTTCTAGATTCTAGGAATTTGGATATTTATTTTCAATTGGAGTTGAATATTAAAGAATTATTAGAAACACATTAGGTGGTTTTTGTCTCGGAGTGGGTTTCCACCTTAAAAAATTTGTTCATTTGCATTCCTTTTGTTTACTGTTATCGTTGTATAAACACTGATAATAATTTAATATTAACTAATGATCTAATTGAAAGGAATACTGATTCACTCTCCCCTGCCCCCCCCTCTCCGTATTTCCAAAAATTGGTATCTGAGCTTGGTTCCTTCAATAACAGTTTAGCAGCTAGAAGGAGGTCATGGAGCATACCAACAATGGTGTACCTCTGTTCAATGAAAATAATTATGCACTCTGGAAAGGATGAATGGAATTATATCTCTTGGTGCAAGGTTAAAAAGTATGGGACACTATTCAAAATGGATTTACATCAACTACGGATGAACAAGGTCAGAATAATTTGGTAAATGATGAAAAGGAAAAGAATATTATTATCAGTGACTTATTGAATCTGCTTATCATAAGGTGTTGGGTTGTAAAACCGCCAAAAAATTATGGGACAAGCTTGAGAATATATATGCAGTTGACTCAAATCTCAATGAAGGAAATCTTCAAATCTATAGAGAAAAATTTGAGCAACTCAGAATGAAAGAGGATTGCGACATTGCTGCATACTTCCAATACGTTGATGAAATAACCAATACTATGGAAGGATTGGGAGAGTCAGTTGACAAGAATACTATTACACAAAATATTCTTAGAACTTTACAAGGGATATTCAACTCAATTTAGGTATTGGTCTTAGAATACAGTGAAAATATGGACAAAATCAACAAAGAGGAATTACATGGAGTTCTCATAGCATATGAAATGAGACTTGATGAAGAAAACATCACTTCACATCTTGACACTACGTTCATTGCATATATTAAAACCAATAAGGAGAAACAACCTTCAATTGAAAAGACATGCACCTGCAAGTGTGAAGAAAAGGGAGATAATTAAGAATATGCTTACTTTACGAGAAAACTAAAAATTGGTAAGGGAAATTTCAAAAGTAAACATCCATCGATATGTTTCGGCTGTGGTGAGGTTGGGCATTTCGCATCAAAATGTATGAACAGAAGTGATGGAAACTCAAAAGCAAATAAAGGGTTTAATAAATTCAACAAGCAAGGATCCAAAAGGAACTTTCTCTCTAAAGAAGATAGCTCATCATCCGATGAAGACAATGACAGCGAAGAAGAAGCCAATGAGAGAGTATTGTTTATGGCCAAGCACATTAAACAAGAGGTATAAAACAACAAAGAAGAAGGGTTGACCATAGAATAATTTTCTAAGGACGAAATCAAGCTTATAAAAGAGCTCAAGGCTGAGGAGATCCATTCCAATACTCTTGAAGAACAAGTTCAAGGTCTCAAAATTGAAGTTGAAGAACACAAATGTATTGAAGAGTTACTTCAAAAGAAGTTGGAAGAAAGCAACCAAGAAAGGGAAGAACTAGAAGTCGAAGTAGTCTCGCCATGTAAGGAAGTGAAGAAGAGAAAAACTATCCAAAACTATGCTAAAAGCTCAAGGGCATTGGAAGAACTCATAAAAAATCAACGATCTTACAATGATAGAACTGGCCTCAGTTACAAAGAAGAAGAAGAAGGATATTCTACAAAAAAATACAATGAACTTATGAGATCTGACATGCATGTAGACTTCATTGGACAAGATTTGCAAGGAAAACCTTGGAAGGAAATTCCTTGACGAAGATTTCCATCCAGGTACCAACATATTTTTTATGGCTATTGTTATTCATGTGGAAAATTTGGTCATAAAGTTGTAGAATGTCGCATGTACCCTAGGAACCAATACGATTCCAGGATACCTATGAAATATGAACTTCCTAGGGCTCAGCGAAACATCAATAGATTTGAATATTTAAGAAATAATATTGAATGTCACAAATGTCGAGACTTTGGACACATAGCCAGAGACTGTGGACTTGAAAATGCTCTAGAAGAATCTTCAAAGCCGTAGAACGAATGAACATGGAAGAGAAAGAAGACTAATAATTGTGCTCTCTCTCTCTCAAGGATCAAAACAACAACAATGTGTGTTATGTTGATAGTGGTTTCTCAATGTATATGACTGGATATATAAATAAATTTGTATCTCTGAAAGAGAAGAAGGATGGAACCATGTCCTGTGGAAATGATGGATCTTCAAATGTTATAGGATCAGGTACCGTCACTCTCAAAAGAAAATATCCTCTAGCAAATAATTTTCTATTGGTTGAAAACATGAATCAAAATCTACTCAGTTTTGGGCAAATGTGTTGGAAAAAATGTGAAATCAAGAAAGGAAAGTATGGTAAAATTGTGGCTACCGCAAGTCGAGCTCCAAACAACATATATGTTCTAGATGAAGCAACTAAAGCATGTCTAATAGCTAAAGAGGATGATATAATATTTGGTAGAAATGATGATCGACTAAGTAAGAAGTTTGTTACAAAGATGAAAAGTGATTTCGAGATGTCTTTACTTGGTGAGCTGACATACTTCTTAGGGCTTCAAATATCTCAACAAGAGAAAGGAATATTTTTATGTCAAGCCAAGTACATCAAGGAAATGCTCAAGAAATTCAAAATGGAAGATTGCAAATTGAGCATAGACGACTCATCTAAGGATGTGGATCAAAGTTTCTACAAATCTATGATTGGTAGTCTTTTATATGTAACAACCTCTCGGCCAGATGTTATGCAAGCAGTTGGACAAGTAGCAAGATTCCTAGCAGCACCAAAATAATCACATATTATTTCAATCAAATAATTCTTCGATATCTAAAGGGAACAATAGAATATGGTTTCTGGTATCCCAAGGCTAACAATCTCATTATTCATGCCTTTATAGATGCAGATCGAGCAGAAAGACTTGATGATCGTGAGAGTACTCGTGAAGAATTGAAAAATCTTCACCAGAAGCTTGGGATTCTCCCAAGTTCCCATTAGATTTTTCTTATTTAAAATATAAAGGGGGAGTGGAAGTGTGTACAGGTCCGCAAGATGGTTGTGTGTCAAGGGGAGTTACCCTTTTCCATTGATGTCAAAGGGGGAGATAATGTTGTAGGAAGAGGTGTCATGATCATAGGGGGAGTACTTGAGTTGCCATCAATGCTAAAGGGGGACATTATTGATCAGCGGTTGTCATTGATGTCAACCCAAATAGCACCAGGGGCTACCCCAATATTGCATGGGATTTTTTACCTACCAAATTACTATATTCTGGGTCAAGAATTATTTTGATGGTTTCTACTTGTCGATATGTTTCCATTGATATATGGCATGCCACGTAATTCTTCACAGTTTGAGAAATATTCATGTTTGAAGTTTGTAACCCCGGTTAACGGGTTAAAACCCCATGGGGTTGTGGCATGGGTCATTTAAAAGTCATAATTAATATTTTTTGAGCTCCTAAAATCCCTCCCACGTTCACATGTTGAAGCCCCTCTCAACCTAAGCATTTATATAAATTGTGATCCTCATATCCTCCTTATGTAGGGATTTCGCTATCTGAAACAGGTCATCGTGGAATTTTCATTCTAAGTTTTTTTATACGAAGGTTCAGACGCTGAAATTCTTATGAGGTGAAGCTAAAATCCTTAGAAATATCCTGTAGAACTTTTAGATCAAGGTGTGCAATATTTTCAGAGATATGATCCGTGGAATTGAGTGTTCTTGGAGGCTCCTGAAATTCATCTAAAAGAAGTGACCTTGGGAAAAATTGTCATAACTCTTTCTTTGAAAATCGGATTGGAATTGTTTAAAAAGTGGAAGATAGCACATGGAATTTAGTTTTTTTTGTATCAATTTCAGAGCCGAATGAAGAAACGGTGACATGTGGCACTCCATAGAAGTTCTCTCTACTGAAACAATCCATAATTAGGGCATTGTGAGAGATTGGGCATAAATCTATCTTGAAGAATCAAAATTGGGTCAGACCCATGGCATTGGAAATAAGACTTAGAGGACTACTACAGGGCTGAAAATCACATATTGGGGATGTGAAATAGCAAAGATACACCAGATTCAATATCGATCTCCTAGAAGGCAAGAAAAATCTAGATCATGTGTTTTCAAGGGCAGCAAAGGACCAAAATTTCTAGGGCAGTAAAGCAAAACAAGGTGCAGGAGAGGGTAGCATGAAAAGAGAATCAACCAAGGTGCAGAACAGTAGCAAGAAGTTCACCACATGAAGTCTTCAAGTGGGCAGCACTGCATGCAGTCATTGTAAATGTATTGTCGTAAAATGCATCATTGTACTAAGTCATTGTAAATGCATCATTGTAAAAATTGTACAAGTGTCTCGCTACCAAGAGTTGAAGAGGTAGTGTCGGGAGGTATATGATAATCATTAGGTGGTTGTGTCATAGTTGGGGTTATAGTCTAGTTTGTCTTCTTCTTCTACATCATTCAATATCATTGTAAAGTGGAGAATTTTCCCTGGTATAGGAGTTTTTTCTTCTTTTCTTCTTCTATAGGGTGGTAGGGTGGCGCTAGGATGGTGCATGAAGTCACTAATAGGTTCAAGCCTGTGAAAAATTCAGGGTGGTAGGGTGAGTTGCAGCTCATTGGGTGTTGGGGCATCCATTCAGTTGAATACTGAAGAATCTCGGGCATTGGAGCGTCCATCCAGTGGGAGCTAGAGAAGAATGATTTTCTAGATTCTAGGAAGTTGTAGCTTTATTTTCAATTGGAGTTGAATATCAAAGAATTATTAGAAAAGCATTAGGTGGTTTTTGTCTCGAAGTGGGTTTCCAACTTAAAAAATGTGTTCATTTGTGTTCCTTTTTATTACTACTATCATTGTACAAACACTGATAATAATTGAAGATTAACTAATGCTCTAATTGAAAGGAATATTGATTCACCCCCCCCCCCCCCCCCCCCTCCTCCTCTCTCAATATTTCCAACACACATCTCTTGAATGAATTACATCATTCCTCAAAAATAGGAAAAAAAAAAATTTCCACTAAAATACACCTCATGGGATTGCTAAACTTTTAAATTTGGAGATTTTCTGAGTTGACAATTGTCCAAGGGAATCCAATTCCACAAGCATCGTGCCTCAAGTAGAAGTGACTTGCCTTCCAGCAGAAGCGTCGCGCCTACTTTGGACCTATTTTTGAGTGCCTTTCAAGTGCCCATTTGCAGATCTGGAAATTAGGCTAGGTATCCTTGTGTTTCTTCCTTCCAATGCACCCTCAAAACTGAGAAAAAACCCACTAGAAGGCCTCCAAAAATTTATTATCCCAAGCTAACTCTAGAAGCACCGTGCAAAGGTAAAAAAGGTGGAAAAAGCATGAAAAAAGTTAGGTTTTTTTCATTTTTCTTCAAAATGAGAAGATGAAATGTTAAGTTGATTCCATAGTTACGATGTACAGGTGAAGATGAATCCATCCATATAAATTTTACTTCATTTGAGTGCTCTTAGAAAAAGAGTCGCATCACTGCGCAACGCTTCTGCTAAAGAAAAATTTCCAAAATTTTGTAAAAATCATCAAAAATGAAAAAATTGCTCAAAAACCTCCAAATATCCTTCTGTGATGTCATGGAATGAAGGGCTAAATATCCAAAGAGACCTTAGCAAGTATATCCAAATTTCCCTTCTCAAGATTCATTTCGGTTTCCTTAATCCTTTTTCTGAAGTTTTTCACCCTCTCCTTGGGAATTAGATTTCCTGTGCAATAGTGCCTTGCCGTATACCTTTGGAGATTGTTGTCTCTCTAACTTATTCAACATCTTATCAAGCTAAATTTTGACCCTATCAAGCCATAATTCTTTATATTTTTCAATTTTTGGAGCTTTCAACTCATCAAAATTTAACTCAGCTGGTGGTGGAGATGTGTAATATTCCAAAATGGAGAAGTCATGAATATAGAACATATGCACCATTCCAACTATGGAAAAATAAGAATTAAATATGTAGAACTGGAAAAATCTTGAAATACATCAAAATATCATACATATGGGCAGAGAAAATTTGAACGATATCATTAAGGATCAACACCAAGGTAAGTACACAGTGCTCCAAAATAAATGCACTAAAGCCACAATATGGCTAAAATACACTAAAGAAAACTAGGACTAGAAATGTTGTGTTGCTACTGCTGTTGTTGTTAGAAAGTAATGCTATTATGAAGAGAAACCATGTGTAGGAGGATGCTGGAATGCTCAGAATGATCTGGGATCTTCACCACGGACATTACTCAAAAAACCTAGAAAAACCCTAAAATGGTTTGGCCAGATTTTAAATTTGGATTTTCAGCCCTTTTTGGGTGGCACACTACACCCTTGTTGGCTGAGTTATGCACTCCTTGGAGAAAAATATTGATATGGGGATGAAATAATGATCTATCAGTTGCAATAGCACCCACTTAGATCACTAACCTAATGGTTGATCCCTTCTCCTGATATCCAAGCTAGAAGCTTGAGATCTAGCTCCTCCTTTCTTTGCTCAAGTTGCAACTACACAACTACTGGATGAGACTCCATTCCCAAGGAGGCTGGAGTTGTAGCCTACTGGTGGATGATGAAAAAATTCTCACAGATCATGTAAATGATCTCTCGAAAGTGAGGGAAAGACCCCTCACAGAATTCCAAGCTAAAATACTTGGAACTTATTTCCTCCCTTAAATATGCCTGGTTGGACTGAGCAATTCCTGAAGGAACTGTTGGTGCCTCGAGGTGTAATATGATGGTCTGGTGCCAGATATCACAATGATTCTCCTGGAAGAATGAAATCGAAGCTCAAGGTGAAAGGATGAATCCTCCATCGGTTTCCTAGCTGAAATGCTAGAAACTACCTTCCTCCTCTCAAACCCTAAGACAAGAATGCGTAATTCTTGAAGCTATATATGCAGAAGAGAGGGGATGAATGTGGCACCAATGTAGAATGATGAATAGCTACTCAATAACCTTCCTATATTAGGCACTCGAAATCCCCCATGGGTAAGGGTGGGATTACTGCTCGGGAACATCCGTGTGCTAAACAACACAACAGACTTAGCTAAACAATTGAAGCGTGCAAAGAATTTCAAACGACAATACAATATAAAATTCTAGACTCCCTTGCTTTTCCGCACTCGTCTTCCTTGTATGGTTGTGATCCTTCCCTAGCCTTGGCCCACCTCATTACTTCACTGCACATGTGGCCACTAGCCTCCATAAATAATGCGTTGTCCTCCATGATATCCATTGTTACTACAATTACTCTCCACTCCCTCCATCATGTGTGCATTTAATGCACCACTTCCTCCATCAGTTCATCATTATTTCTCCATTATTTCCATCACCTCTACAATCACTCATCCACACTCATCACTCTCTCCATCATCTTCCTCATTATTGCTCCATGACCTCCTCTCTTTCTTCATTATTATGCTTCTCCACTACTACGTAATGCTACTCCACTACTAAACTAACCCACATTCACATTATTGAAGTGGATTTTATTCATCTATTGGGTTTATGGGTCCCTCCACCCTTTTATTTACTTAACTAGATAAGAAAAGTAAGAACTCTAATATTCCAATTAGATGATGGAAAATTTGGAATATTACAGTCCTCCCCGCCAAAATTTTGCTTATCCTCAAGCAACTGCAAAAGTGGATGTTGCAGAAATCCATCACCCTCCCAAGTGGCATCTTCATATGAAAGGTTACCTCATTTGATCCAATGTGTTATGAATTCCCAACTCCATATCTTCCTCTCTATAATGTCTATAAATGGCCTCCAGTTGTATAGCTAGAGGCCTCTCCTCATCAATGAGTGGCCAAGTGGCAACCATCTATTGTCCAAGAGCCTCTTCTATACATGAGATATGTGAAGTGTAGTGGTTACTTCTCCAAGTGGAAAGTCCCAACTCATAAATTATCTCTCCAACCCATGCTACATCAAGTAGGTTGTTTCTCTCCATGATCCAATCCTTTTCCTTAGTGGCCTTGAGCGTTATAAGCATCATCTCAACACTGTGCAAAATATGAAATAGAGACATATGGATTGACATGTGAAATGTCTAACCATACTCTCCCAATAGAATCCACCACAACAATGCCTCTTGCTCCCACACCACCTCATCATCATACCAAGTATGGTGGCCATACTCTCCTAATAGAAGCCAACGCAGCAAGGCTTCATGTTACCATCCCACATCATAATTATGCAAGGTATGGCATAATCTGAATCCATATTTTCCCAAGAGTAACCAGTGCCAAAATGACTCTTACTACCACCCCACATCATCATAATGAAAAACATGAAGCAATGATATACTGATTGACATGTAGAATGTCACACCAGGATCTCCTAATAGAAACCAACATAGCCAGGCTTCCTGCTACAACATCATATGAGTATCATGCAAAGTCCCAAACAACAACATACCCATTGGCATGTGATATTTTATGTGATGGAAAAAGTCCCTCAAAAGTACCCAGTGCATCCATGCTTCCTACTACTGCATCACACTAGCACTATCCAAGGCATGGAACATACAAATGTGAAATGTTGGGTGGTAACCATACTCAACCAAGAGTAGCAAACACAGCCATGGTTCTCATTTTCCTGTGTCATATATTTGCAAGTAGCTTTCCAGCCACTTTCTCATCATCTCCATCCATCCATACAATTATGGGTGATGACTCATATCATGCACCAACTTGGTATCCACCCAATGGAGAAGCTCCCATAAATAACTTCCCATAAAATAACTAGCCTCATCACTATCTATGGCCTTGGGAAGACCATGAAGCATGAATATATCCTGAAAAGATAATTTGGTCATGGGTGAAGAGATGTACTGTGTGAAAATTTTGAAGAAATATGCATACCTCAACAGCAGATCAATGTCGACAATACCATTCTCCACAATCTGATGACGATATTTACACTCCATGATATGTGGAAGTGCACCCTCCTCGAGGTATCTCCATGAGAACATCTCTCTGATGGCCTAGTAGAACCCATGAGTTTATGAATATGCTGCAAGAAGAAACTTCTCTTGGAGATGTGAGGTTCTCATCAAGAAGGCTATGTCCTGATAATGAAAGATGTTATCCATTACATGATGTCTACCATCTACCATCTGTCCATCCAATGATTCACAAGTGAAGCGGTCATTGGAATGCTCAAATAATAATTAGGCCCTCAAATCATCACTGCTCCTTAGTGACAGTGTTGCTAATCTCCATGATAGTGAATTTGTTGTCTCATGGCCCTCTCCATACAAAATGTTGAGCTCATAGTCCTGCAATGTACTGATCCACCATTGTTGCCTCCCTTGTAGCTGCTAATCCTCCTAAAAAAGATGTCAGAGACTATGGTGGTTGGTCTTCACTTGAAATCTACTGCCAATAAAACATTTCCAGAATTTTACCAATGCATGCGTAATTTCCAATATCTCTTTTTCGTAGATAGAATGCGAAAACTCATGCGATAGTAACTTCCAGTTCTCGAAAGCTATTGTATATCTTCCCTGAATTAGGACTATTCTAATACCATTCTTAGAAACTCCACACTCCAAAAAAAGTGTTGTGTGCAACTCAAAAATGTCAAACTGGGATATTTATACATCTTCTCCTTGAACTAGTCGAGGGTCCTCTGCCAAGTGATAGTTTACTGCTCCAAATCAGCAATGTGCTCTAACACTTGGTCATGGAATTTCCCTGATGGCATGACCCCACAAATCTCCATATGATGTGCTAAAATAATATGGGGTGGAAATTTTTTCATATCTTGGATAAGCTGATGCTTGGGAACATATTTCAAAGCTACAAGAGTTCCTCCAACCAATGCAATTTCTTCTCCAACTGTTGGTGATGGTGATGGTTGCTCCTCTATTGTTGCACTAGCGCTGGTATCTAGTTCCTCTTCTTCATGCACCTCCTAAATAATGCATGGGAATCTCAATGTCGAATGCTCAGGACCATCCTGCAAAGATGCAAGTGATCCTCCCACTGATGCAAGTACCTCTACTGCAGCTGGTGGTGGCAGTAGTTTCTCTTCTCCCAGAGTGTCAGTGCTGACATCTTCCTTTTTCTACTCATATACTTCCTCATCAATGTCGAAAAATGTCTCAATGGAAAGTGCCTCCAGTTCTCTTCTGTCAAACATATTTACCAATATTTGAGTGAACTCTACATATGTACTCACTCTTGAATGTTTCAATCTTCCAAACCACCAGTCATTTACTTCACCCTCAAGGTGTAGCACTACAATATGAATAGTCTATGCTTCCACTACTTGGTGTAGTCGGAAGAATGCATCTAACTTATCCATCCAATATTTTTCTATGATTTTGGATGACCCATTGTGTTGGGTATGTGTTATATTATTTCCATGACTAGTCACGTGTAGGGGGGTCACATGGGGGGCATTAGGCATCCCTGTATGTTGCGCCAAGCACAACAGGGGGGTCACAGGGGGACGACAGGTCCACCCAGCATCCCAGGAAAAAAAAATTGGACCTTATTTTTCGGTGGGTGGACTCACCCATGGTTTTGTGCATGGGTTTGCACCTAGTTTTGGGGAATGATGGTTTTCGGACCCTGGTATTTTATAGATCCAGTGAAGGGAACTATGGTTATGTTCTAATCCAGGGTTAATGGATTGGGTTTTATGTATGCTTTGGCATGTATATATATGTGTTGTAACACTAAAAGGAATAGAATGAAAAATCAAGTTGGTCGTCTCGATTTGGGATCTAGGGGAAAATCTCTATCTTTATCTGTTTTATGTTTTATGCTCTCGCTATTGTTTATTTTTTATATTAAAGATTCATTTGTAGATGATTTCTATACAGGGTTAAAAAATACACATCTAATTTAGGTAGAAATAATATATTCTACATGTGACCTCTTCTTCTATTGTTGTTGTGAGGTGTCCAATTCTCTTTGATCTAGAAAAACTGCTGGAAAGTCATATTATTTTTGAATGCTCTAGATTGAGATTTGTACACTGAAAGATAATCAATCAGAGTCTCATGCTCCAAATATCCTCCATCTCCATGTCATTCATTTCCTTCTGCAAGGAAAGTGGCCATAGTAGGGCATTGTGGAACTTTCTACACCGTCAGTTGCTTATACTGCTAATAGGAAGTGCTCGTACCTTCTCCATTTTGAAACCCTCTTGAGGTTTCATTTTTCCTTTCCCTTCTCATTTCTTTGATCTCCATGGTGTGATCCTACATAGATCTGAAGAGAAGCGTGGAAAAACTAAATCCTTCTGCCATTGAAGACTTCTTCTTTTTTCTACTTCTTCTTCTTATTCCTCTTGTTGGAAATACTAAGAGGGGGGTGAATCAATATTTCTTTTCAATTATTAATTTTACCAGTTAGATCACTTATATTTAGAAAAAAAAATGAACAATTATGAAATAGATACTTTTATTACTTTCTTCTTTACAATAAGTAAAGTACAATAATGATATAGGTCTCCAACCCTAGATCAAGACTCCAATCTTCCAGGCTCCAACCTGTATTGTGCCAAGCACTGACTTGGTCTTTCCAAGTCTCCAACCTTGTCAATTTGAGGCACCAACCTCTACGGCTCCAATCGTATCTCTGGTACAGGCTCCGACCTAGTTTCTTGAGGACTCCAATCCTCTAGGGCTCCAACCCTATCTTCCAAGGCAAAGACCTTGTCTCTATGAGGCTCCAACCCTCAACTTCACTTCCTCAAAATATGTTTGATTATTCTTCACAGCTTCCAAAGTATTCTTCAATGGGCCCTGAAAATCTTCAGCAATGCCTTCACTTATTATCCATGTCACATCATCAATTACAACCTTATCTACTCACGAAGGTGTCTCCACAGCTCTTCATGTTACCCAAACAATTTCTCCAGGTTACCTCATGAGGATGTTAGTGATGCATCATGGTATTCAATACTCAAAGGATGTCTTCAATAGTTCTGCCTCAATGATGTCCTCAAGATCTTCATTCCTTTAATTCTTCAAGAATATTCCAAGACAATGAAGGCTTCTCCAAGGTTTGTTCGAAATCTTCAAGAACACTTCACAAGTCTTCACAAGTTCTACATTCTAGACTTCAACAGGTTTGCTGGATGCTCCAAACTTCTTAAGTCATCAATGCTCCTTTAACAAGACTTAACAAAGCCTTCAAAAAAGGGTCTACAATATTTTCAATCACTGCTCCAAAAATGATGCCCAAACCCACTATTATAGTTTTGTCCTCCAAACAGGTCCAAGACTTCTTTAATCAATCAAGCTACAAGCTATAATATCTCCTAGAAATCTAGGCTACTATAATGGCAATAGTCCCATGTAAGCTACAATACATATCTCCTCTCACTTCCCACAAGACTGAGTGAGGTCTAAGTTTCTTCCAAATCTAAGCTTTTGCAGTGGTCTACACACCACAGGTCCAACAAAAAAAAATGTGGTCACACAGTAAACAATTTGAAATATACAACACATTTTTGAACACTCAATTATCTAGTTGTGTGATTCTAATCTGTGTTTTTCACAGGTGTCACTACTAGTCCGAGTTTTTAAAAGTTATCCAAGGTTTGAGCCTCCATAGGTAGCAAGTATGAAGTATTGATCATAGGTTCAAGTGTCACTGTCCACAGGTTTAGCCTTTAAACGAATCTGAGCCTCCCATAGAGTCACTTCAATTTTTTCTGAGATCTAAAGATCACAGGTCTGCTGCCTAGTTTTACCACATGTGACATAATGTTTAAGGAAAGTTCTGTGATCTTGTAGCCTTTTTACGAGCTTCTAGAAGAGATAAAGTATACCCACTGAAACCTTAACCAATCCACACTATAATTTCTAGATTTCTGAGATGTTAAACCAAGCTGTCCACTGAGCTGTGACTGTCCTCAAGACGTTTTAACCCCAAACATAAATCTTTTTGGCCCAAAAAAGTGATTTAAAAATCCTCCTCAAACTTGGTTGCTGATCCTTGTCTTTTGAGATGATTTTCACTGAAATTCCTTGGTCAAATGAATAGTTTGAGCCTTCTTTTTATATGATTTTGACATCAAGATGAAAGGATGCGTCTTTCTGGAGGTAGGTCGACATGTGTAGGCTAGCACAGGTCAGCTCAAGGACAAAATTATTTCCTTAACTTGAAAAATTCATATCTCCCAAACCGCTTGGAGTTTTCAGCCAAGTAAGAGCTCGTTAGAAAGATAAAATTATGCTCTAAAAGGTATTATAGGTTTCATAGTGAAATTATTCCTCTAAGATAGGAAAATTTATTTTTCTTTATAACTGTCCTTGAATTTTTATGTGCATAAAGTGATGGGGAGTCAGAACAACAAGAGGTCATTAGGTTTTCTTCATTGGTATGGCTCCAACAATGCCTTTATATTATTTCCACATCATCATGAGGTATTCCATGTCTTCTTATTTCATCGAGTGATTCATCATAGTCTCATCATCTATTCATGTTATAGTGCAGTGATATGACATAGGAAACTTCATCATTAGGAAAGTTCCAAAATAGTAAGATAGTCTTCCAACAATCAAATGAGATATTCCATGTCATCATCACATGTAGTGACTCTCCATATTTCATCAAAGATTAAGGCCTAGATCATCAAGTGCATGCAACATTAGATCAAGTACTTCTTATGGATTCCTTCATTAGTGGTTTGACTTCTTCATTGATGGTATCCTAGTCAACCAAGAGTCATGACATCATCATCTGGAACCAAGCATCTCAAGAATATTGACATCTCGGTCAATGCCATATTGACATCAATGAAAACCTTGATTAAAAATCTCCCCCTTTGTCATTGATGGAAATATTCTTTCCCTTCCAATATTCTCTCCCCCTTTGACATTAATGGCAAACAGGGTGCTCAAGTACTCCCCCTTGTCAAGTTGCTTATTTTCTTCATCAATAGTAGTTCTTCATAACTATATTACTCCCCCTGTCATAGTGCTCTTCATTCTGGAAATTTGGTCCTTTAGAGATGTGTATTTATTCATGTGAAGAACCAACTCCCCATGCCTGCATAACCTCCTCCAGCTTCAGGAAATATTTCTGCGTTGTGATCGGATGAAAGAAGTCAATATTGGAATCATGTTGTTCAATGGAGCTACTCCTGAGAGATGATCTATCAAAGTATGAATGTCCATGGGTGACTCATCAAAGATTTCATAGGGCCCATTCACGGATAACTTCTAGAATATCAATGATGACTTTATCAATTCAACAACGT
This sequence comes from Pinus albicaulis, assembly GCA_034641835.2. Lineage (NCBI taxonomy): Eukaryota > Viridiplantae > Streptophyta > Pinopsida > Pinales > Pinaceae > Pinus > Pinus albicaulis. Next base: position 881,027,330 of record CM076583.1, on the reverse strand, counting down.
GTGTTGTTGGCTGAAGTGTTCAAGAGACTTCCGTATGTAACTTGCTTCCTTCTCCATAATTTTGTAACTTTCTTCTCTCGGTTGGTTTTCATGGTTTTAGCTTTTTTAGGAACCAAAGTCAAGCTACAATCATGTGCCATATGTCCAATGTTATCGAAATTGAAGCACACTATATTATTCATGAATGAAATATCATGACTTCTTCTTGCAAAATTTCTTCTAGGGAACTAACATGGACCATTATATTTGTAATTGTGGTGTGCCCTATAGTCCTTTTCCATGTGCCCAAAATTTTTACAAGAATAAAAATAACTAAAAAATATACTTTTGTACCTGGAGGATGGAGATTTCCATGATGTACTTCTAAAATAATTATGTCTTGGGATCCTTTGTTCAAATTTACTTCCTCTAGCATTCTTGACACCATCAGCATATCTTCTTGGAGTAGGGTTTCTTACAATATCATCTTGACTCTTCTTATTGCCTTTACTGGAATTGGGGGCGTCAATATTTCTCCCAAGCTTTTCCACATCCTTGTTGTTTGAAGCATTAGGGATTTCATCATTCTTGTTTGAAGATTCACCTGTATAACCAAGACCTGATTTATCAAAAGGAGATCTTTGATGACTCAAGATATCATCTAGGGTTTGGGAGCTCTTTAGGCTCTTGTTCAAATGATTAAATTCCTTTTAAAAGATATCATTTTCTTCTTTGATTTTCTTGCATTCTTCATCCTTCTCTCATAGATCAATCTTCATTGCTTCACATGATTGGGCCTTGAGAAGATTTATGTCTAATTTTAGTTTGACATATCATGGTGTTTCTCTCCTCTTCTGCTTCATCAAATTTTCCTTCTATTAATGCCAAAGTTTCCATCACCTTCTCGACTCCTTTTTTTTGTTTCCTTGCTTCTTCTAATTGAGATCTAAGAGAAGGGACTTCTTCCTTGTATTGACCAATCTCTACTTCAAGATTGTTCAAGCTCTTAAGTCTTTGTTCAAGGTGGCTTGAAAAAATTTCTCCCCTTTTCTTTTCCTTATCCAATAGATTTTTCATAGATATGACTTCTTCATGATGCTTTATTTTGTTTTGATGAAATTCCTCCTTAATTTTGGTGAGATTTTCATCTCTTTCTTGAACTTGAAGCTTGACAAGGTCAAATTCCCTCCTTGTCTTGTTTTGGTCACCAACTTGCGCTTTCTTATTAAGTTCCTCATTTCCATTTTTCAACATATTAATCTCTTCCATGGAATCCATAAGTTTATTCAGGAGATCTTCTTCAAAGTCTTCTTTGTTTTTTTCATATTCTAGGTCTTCTTTAGCCTTGTTGTCATCTCTTTTATCTTCAATTTCATTGATGGATTATGGGCTTCTTTCTTGTTTTCCATCATTATCTTGACTAGAGATCATTGTCAATGCTCCTTTTTAGTGAAGATCATGAATTTTGTCCCATATGACTTTTACTGATGAACATTTTTCAAAATTGGCCTTAACAAAATTTGGTAACCCATTCAAAATTGCATTCATTGCTCTTGTATTCTACTTATTGGATTATTCATCCATCATTTCATTAGTAATCACTGATTTCAAAACTTCAATTCCTTGAGTATTCAAGAAATTCCTCATTCTTGCCTCCCATATATGAAAATTTCCATTGAAAAATGGAGCCTTCACAAATTGATTGAATTTAATTTCGATGGTTGTGGAAGACACATCTTTAGGAGGATTGGATACTTTCTTCCTTGTCTTTTCCATTTATGTTCTAATGATTAACCTTCAAGCTTTTATGCTTTGAGTGAAGGTACTGGCTTTGATTCCAATTGTTGGAAATACTGAGAGGGGGGTGAATCAATATTTCTTTTCAATTGTTAATTTTACCAGTTAGATCACTTATATTTAGAACACAAAATGAACAATGATGGAATAGATAATTTTATTAATTTATTCTTTACAATAAGTAAGTAAAATAATGATATAGGGCTCCAACCCTAGATGAAGACTCCAATTTTCCAAGCTCCATCTTGTATTGTGCCAAGCACCGACTTGGTATTTCTAAGGCTCAAACCCTATCTATGGTACAGGCTCTGACCTATTTTATTGAGTACTCCAATCCTGTATGGAGCCAACCCTATCTTCCAAGGCACCGACCTTGTCTCTATGAGGCTCCAACCTCTTGGGCTCCAACCCTCAACTTCACTTCGTCAAAATCTATTTGGTTATTCTTCATGGCTCCTAAAGTCTTCTTCAACGAGCTCTAACAATATTCAGAAATGGATTTACTTATTTTCCATGTCACATCATGTTGAAGATTGCAACAAGAAACAGTGAAGGAGGCATCCTGAAACATCATTCCTGATCCTAGTTGGAAAATAATCACCTAAACTAGATGGGGCCCACACAAGTGATTTTTGTCACAAAGTCTATTTTTAGACATGTCGAACATATTCTATGAGTTGCGGGATGCTATTTGTGGATGGTTGGTCAAGTTGGAAAAATAGATTGATTTCTATTTTTAGACATATTGGATGGAATCTATTTTTAGATTGCTAGTCTAAAAATAGATATGTCGAATATTATTAGCTCTTAATAATATTTGGACTATAAACATTATCTTATTCTCTTGGAGCACTTCAGTTAAGTGCACAGATGTGGCATAGGAGCTGACAGAAGGAATTACACTATTCCTAAGGGTTAACTAGAGCTATTGCATAGAGGACTTCAGTTAGAACTCATGTGACAGAGTTTGGTGGAGTTGGAGAAGTAATTGGTGGAGTTGTATTTAGTTTAACTCAGTTAAACATAGTTGAGCTAGTTGTATCTAGTATAAATGATTGATACACTAGTGAGAGTGGTGTGAATTAATTATTTAATTAATTCACTAAATCATAACTCATTAATCAACTGAAGAATACATTAGTTAACTACAGTACATGGCAGTTTCAGTGGAGACCAGTGGAGAGATAGGTGAAAGGGAAAGATGACTATCTGTTGTGACTACTAGTGATGCATGAATTGCATCTATATATAAATTGGAGTTTCCAATGATAATAACACATTCAATGAGAGTGGGATTACATTGAATTGGTCTTTGTAATCAGCTTGGATTGCGCAGTGGAGGCAGGCTAGCAGGTGGCAAAGATCGGTGCATGGATTTGCAAGATTGAGCCTGATTAGTGTATGACGATTGTACTGTACTGAGAGCTTGTGATAAGATTTTTATGTTTTTATGAGATTTTCATATGATCTCCATGATATACATAATATGATAGTTGGGATTTTTAGCTTCAGGCTTTCCCGGTAAACAACTGTGTTATGTGTGTTTTTATTGCTTCATGTGTTTTGCAATTGTTGATTAAATTTCCGCAAGAATTATAGTGGAAGGATTCTGTATTTTGCAAGAAGATAAATATTGTGAGATCAGGAGAGTCCAGATGAATGCATGCGTAGTGTATGTAATTTCTACATGGTATCAAAGCTGTGTTATAGACTTTCTACATGGAATGAGAGCAGGAATTTTTGGGCGCGCGAGTTTGCAGAGAATATATCAACCTTTTGGTGTAATATTTTCAGAGAAAAATAGAATATTTGGATTCCTTGCGAAAAATCACCCAAATTGAAAAAAAAAATTGGTTGAATCGGAGCTCGGATGAGGGAGATATCGTCAATTTAAAATAAGATATTTTGTTAGAAAATTTTGCGACGGCGGGACAATTGCAATGTGCGCAAGCCAAGAATCTAGATGCACTGAGGTACAAGATGCATGCAAAGCTTTGAGGAGAAAAGCAGAGGTTAGTGACTTGGTGGTTGAGAGGGAGCCTCTCAACATGCAGCGTGAGAAGTAGTCTCAGAAGGTTGTGGAGCAGCCACAACCAGAGATGCAGAAGATTCTTTATGGATTTGTTGTAGATGGGATTTCTACGGAGCTTCCTATTGTTGGGAAGTGTGAGAAAGCAATGCAATTGAAGCTTGAGAGAGAGCAGGATTTGCATGCAGGTAGGAGTGAATCTCGAGATGTGGAGCAGCCATAAGATGAGGATCATGGAGTGGGAGAAACCACTCATGCAGTGAAATTTCATGCAAGATGGGCAGAGGGAGTGCATGCAGCTATACCACTAGGTGAGAGGTGGGGCGACATGCATGAGTAATCCCAAGAGGAAATTTTTGGGCAGGATTCATTGAGATGGTGTGGATCTCATGAATTGAACCTGGCTACGAGGAGCCCACAAAGCAGTAGTAGCATGATCAGTTGGATTGATGCAGGCAGATCAAAGTGATAGTGTCGGATACTGGAGCATGGTTCAGAGTTGACAACAAGTGCAGAGTGCATGGGTGCAGATTTCAACAACGTAGTGGTTCCTAAGACATGTGCAGTTGGTACCAGCAGAAGTTGAAGACTTTGATGATAGATGCATCAGACTGAATGAGTTGTTTGGATCCTATTCAGTTTCGGAAGAGTTGCATAGCAGATGCATGGAGTTGCATGGCGCTTGCAAAGGTTGTAGGATGAATGCATGGAGTTGCATGTCGCATGAAAATATAGTCCTTTCTTGTTGAGAGGGAGTGTTGAATATTGCAACAAGAAACAGTGAAGGAGGCATCCTGAAACATCATTCTTGATCCTAGTTGGAAAATAATCACCTAAACTAGGTGGGGCCCACACAAGTGATTTTTGTCGCAAAGTCTATTTTTAGACATGTCGATCATATTCTATGAGTTACGGGATGCTATTTGTGGATGGTTGGTCAAGTTGGAAAAATAGATTTATTTCTATTTTTAGACATATTGGGCGGAATCTATTTTTAGATTGCCAGTCTAAAAATAGATATGTCGAATATTATTAGCTCTTTATAATATTTGGACTATAAACATTATCTTATTATCTTGGAGCACTTCAGTTAAGTGCACAGATGTGGCACAGGAGCTGACAGAAGGAATTACACTATTCCTAAGGGTTAACTAGAGCTATTGCATGGAGGACTTCAGTTAGAACTCATGTAACAGAGTTTGGTGGAGTTGGAGAAGTAATTGGTGGAGTTGTATTTAGTTTAACTCAGTTAAACTTAGTTGAGCTAGTTGTATCTAGTATAACTGATTGATACACTAGTGAGAGTGGTGTGAATTAATTATTTAATTAATTCACTAAATAATAACTCATTAATCAACCGAAGAATACATCAGTTAACTACAGTGCATGGTAGTTTCAGTGGAGACCAGTGGAGAGATAGGTGAAAGGGAAAGATGACTATCTGTTGTGACTACTAGTGATGCATGAATTGCATATATATATACATTGGAGTTTTCAATGATAATAACGCATTCAATTAGAGTGGGATTACATTTAATTGGTCTTTGTAATCAGCTTGGATTGCGCAGTGGAGGCAGGCTAGCAGGTGGCAAAGATCGGTGTATGGATTTGCAAGATTGAGCCTGATTAGTGTATGACGATTGTACTGTACTGAGAGCTTGTGATAAGCTTTGTATGTTTGTATGATATTTTCATATGATCTCCATGATATACATAATATGATAGTTGGGGTTTTTAGCTTCAGGCTTTCCCGGTAAACAACTGTGTTATGTGTGTTTTTATTGCTTCATGTGTTTTGCAATTGTTGATTAAATTTCTGCAAGAATTATAGTGGAAGGATTCTATATTTTGCAAGAAGATAAATATTGTGAGATCAGGAGAGTCTGGATATATGCATGCGTAGTGTATATAATTTCTACACATCATCAATGAAAACATTATCTACTCACGAAGGTGTCTCCACAGCTCTTCATGTTACCCAAAAAATTTCTCCAAGTTACCTCATGATAATGTCAATGATGCATCATGGTCTTCAATACTCCAAGGATGTCATAAATATTTCTGCCTTAACGATGTCTTCAAGATCTTCATTCCTTTAATTCTTCAAGAATATTCCAAGACAATGAAGGCTTCTCCAAGGTTTGCTCCAAATCTTCAAGAACACTTCACAAGTCAACAAGCCTTCACAAGTCTTCACAAGTTCTGCATGCTATACTTCAACAAGTCTTCTATATGCTCCAAAATTCATAAGTCATCAATTCTCCTTTAACAAGAATTAACAAAGCCTTCAGAAAAGGGTCTAAAATATTTTCAATCATTGCTCCAAAATGATGCCCAAACCAACTGTTATAGTTTTATCCTCCAAACAGGTCCAAGAATTCTTTAATCAATCAAGCTACAGGCTATAATCTCTCCTAGCAATCTAGGCTACTGTAATGGAAACATTCCCATGTAAGCTACAAGATAGATCTCCTCTCACTTTCCACAAGGTTGAGTGAGGTCTAAGTTTCTTCCAAATCCAAGCTTTTACAGTGATCTACACGCCATAGATCTGATAAAAAATTTGGTCACACAGTAAATAATATGAAATATACACCATAGTTTTGAACACTTAATTATCTTGTTGTGTGCTTCTAGTCTGTGTTCTTCATAGGTGTCACTGTCAGTCCGAGTTTTTACAAGTTACCCAAGGTTTGAGCCTCCACAGGAATCAAGTCTGAAGTATTGATCATATTTTCAAGTGTTACTGTCCACAAGTTCAGCCTTTAAACGAATCTGAGCCTCCCATAGAGTCACTTCAGGTTTTTCTGAGCTCTGAAGATCACTGGTCTGTTTCCTAGTTTTACCACAGGTGACTGTTATAAATTTTAAGGAATGTTCTGTGATCCTGTAGCCTTTTTCTGAGCTTCTAGAAGAGCTAAAGTATACCCACTGAAACCTTAACTAGTCCACACTACAATTTCTAGATTTCTGAGATGTTAAACCAAGATTTCCACCAAGCTATGACTATCCTCAAGATGTTTTAACCCTAAACAGAAATATTTTTGGCCCAAAACAATGATTTAAAAATCCTCCTTGACCTTGATTGTTGTACCTTGTCTTCTGAGATGTTTTTCACCGAAATTACTTGGTAAAATGAACAGTACAAACCTCATTTTTATATGATTTTTATGTCAAGATGAAAGGATGCATCTTTCTGGAGGTAGGCCGACATGTGTAGACTAGCGCTGGTCGGCTCAAGGATAGAACTATTTCCTTAACTTGAAAAATTCATATCTCCCAAACCACTTGGAATTTCCGGCCAAGTAAGAGCTCGTTAGAAAGATAAAATTATTCTTTAAAAGGTAGTATAGGTTTCAAAGTGAAATATTTCCTCTAAGATGGTAAAATTTATTTTTCTTTATAACTGTCCTTTAATTTTTATGTGTAGAAAGTGATTGGGAGTCAGGACAGCAAGAGGTCATTAGGTCTTCTTCATAATTATGGCTCCAACAATGCCTTTATATTATTTCCACGTCATCATGAGGTATTCCATGTTTTCTTATACACTGAGTGATTCATCATAATCTCATCATGTATTCCTGTCATAGTGCAGTGATATGACATAGGAAGCTTCATCATTAGGAAAGTTCCAAAATAGTAAGATAGTCTTCCAACCATCAAATGAGATATTCCATGTGATCATCACATGTAGTTCTCCATATTTCATCAAATATTAAGGCCTAGATCATCAAGTTCATGCAACATTAGATCATGTACTTCTTAGGGCTTCCTTCATTAGTTGTTTGACTTCTTCATTGATGGTATCCTAATCAACCAAGAGTCATGACATCATCATCTAGAACCAAGCATCTCAAGAATATTGAAATATCGGTCAATTCCATATTGACATAAATGAAAACCTTGATTAACACCTCTAATTCCATGAAATTCCCACATGTTGAGCCAAATATTGTGATCTGCTACGAGTGTAATATTCCAAAATGGAAAAGACAGGAATATAGAACATATGCACAATTCCAACTATAGTAAAATAAGAATTAAACACATAGAATTGGAAAAATGATGGTATACATAAAAAAATCATACATATAGGAAAAAAATAGCTAAACCATATCATTAAGGATCAACAGAAAGGTAATTACATAGTGCTTCAAAAGGAATTCATTGAAGCCACAAGATGGCTGAAATACACTAAAGACTACTAGCACTCGAAATGTTGTGCTGCTACTGCTCATGTTGTTGGAAAATTAATCTAATTTGAAGAATAACCATGTGCTAGAGGTTGCTGGAGTGCTCAAAAAGATCTGGAGTTTCAACCAAAAACACTAAAAAAATACAGAAAAACACATAAATGGTTTGGCCATATTTCAACTTTGGATTTTTCAGCCCTTTTTGGGTAGCACACTACACCCATGCTGGCTGACTTACAGACTCCATAGAGAAAACTGCTAATATGGGGTTGATATAATTATCTATCAACTACAATAGCACCCACTCAGACCACTAACTAAACGGTTGATCCCTTCTCCTGATCTCCAAGATAGAAGCTTGAGATCTAGCTCCTCCTTTCCCTCCTCAAGTTGCAGCTACAAAGCACACAACTGCTATATTAGACTATGATGTCAAGGATGTTGGAGTTGTAGCCTAATGCTGGATGATGAGATAATGCTCACATCTCATGTAAATGATCTATCCAAAGTGATGGAAAGACCCCTCATGGGACTCCAAGTTGAAATACCTGGAACTTCCTTCCTCCCTTAGATCTGCCTGGCTAGATTGTGTAATTCCTAAAGGAAATGTTGCTGCATGGAGGTGTAATATGATGGCCTAATTCTAGATATCACCATGTTTCTCCTGGAAGACTGAAATGGAAGCTCAAGGTGAAAGGATGAATCCTCTACTAGTTTCATAGCTGAAATGCTAGAAACTACCTTCCTCCTCTCAAACTCTAAGAGATAAATGCGTAATTCCTGAAGCTGTATATCCAGAAGAGAGGGGCTGAATGTGGCACCAATGTCAGATGATGAATAGATGCTCAAAATAAACTTCCCAGACTAGGCATTCGAAGTCCCCCATGGGTAAGGGTGGGAAACCCCCTCGGGAACACCCGTGTGCTAAACAACACAATAGACTTAGCTAAATGGCTAAAGCGTGAAAATAATTTCAAATGACAATACAATATCAAATTACAGACTCCCTTGCTTTTCTTCTCTCATCTTCCATTTATGGATGTGAGCCTTCTCTAGCCTTCGCCCACCTCATTAATGCACTGCACATGTGGCTACTAGCCTCCATAAATATTGTGTTGTGATCCATGATCTCCATCATTTCTGCAATTACTGTCCACTCCCTCCATCATGTGTACATTTAATGCAGTAATTTCTGCATCACTTCACCATTATTTCCATCATCTCTACAATCACTCCTCCACTATCATCACTATCTCCATCATCTTCCTCATTATTGCTCCATGAACTCGACTCTTTGTTCATTAGTATGTTTCTCCACGACTCCATAATGCTACTCCAATACTCAAATAACCCACATTCACACTATAGAAGTGGTTTATGGGTCCCTCCACCCTTTTATTTACTTACCTAAATAAGAAAATTAAGAACTCTAATATTCCAATTAGCTGATGGCAAATTTAGAATATTACAAGATGACTCTCTTTCTTACTGTTTTTTCTTGGTCAACCCTCTTGTTATTGGCCTCCTAGGCTTTTCTTCAACCTTTGTGTCTTCCAACTGCTAAAAATCCACCACTTCCTTTCCTTTACCCTTATCTACCTCAGGGTTTTCCTTTTGTTTTCTTTGGAGGAGTTGTTTTACCTTTAGCATCATATTCTCTTATTGTAGGAAGGTAATTAAGAAGTTTTCCATTGAGAGGTTCTCCCTCAAATCTACTATCTCTGCATCATTCTCCATTATGATGTCTTCAGTTGTGTTGTCCATTACCTACTCTACCATTTCAACCTCCATTGACAATTTGTCTTCATGTTAATGCAATAGTAACTCAACTTCATGCATGAGTGGCTCACTATCATGACAAGGTGGTTGATCCACTGTTGTTATTTGTTCAGGTATGGTATCAAGTATAGTTAATCCTTTGATGCTATTGGGAGAAAACACCATCCTATTTCTTTTTTCATGGGTTTGAGTGATCTCAACCCTAAGTGCCTTTGATATCTCTTCTTGCCTACTTGAGGAGCCAACCTCTATTTTTTGTGTTTGTGTTGATGATGTGGTATGGAAGATGGATGGGTTAGTAGGAGGCGATGATGAAAATTTATTCATGAAATTTTCTCAAGACATATTTACTGGTGAAAGAAGATGAAGAAAAATAAGCTTCACCAAGCCATGATGGAAAAAATTGGGGTGATAATATTTACCTTTGATCTGTACCATTTTTCGTAATCTTGACTAAACTTCTGAACAAATAGTTGGGATAATTGAGTGGTTGAGTAGCACTAAAGTGCATCAATAACCTGACATGACACTTGTACAACATTGAAAATATCCCTTCACATGTAAAATATTTCATGATTAACTTCATCAAAGGGGCATATTTAGCAAGTAAATTCTTGAAAGGGAAGATATGTTGAGGAGTATCATTGCAATGAGGTTTAAGGAACAATTTTTAATTTTCAAGGTCCAATTCCATCCCTTTGAACCTGATTTCTACATGGTTCCAGATACCTATGGCTGAAGTAATGGCATCTCCTGATATGGTAAACTAAATTCCTAATATGATGGCCTTGTATTTTATGAAGCTAGTGGAAAAAATTCTTGTCAACTGAGCATGACAACCCACCTCCTTGATCCTCTCACGGAACCTCAAACAACTAATATTTTCAAAACATATTTTGTCAAAAGCATAGGCATTGATTTCTTGCAAGGTAAATGGTTCAAACCTAGATTTTTTCCTCCCTTGTGAATATTGTTTTCTTCTTCCATGGTTTTTTTCAATAAGATGAAGCCCTAGCTGGATGAGATGGGTACGGAAGGTGCAGAATTACGAAAACAGTGGATAGTGGTAGGGTAGATTTAGGAGCATAAATGAAGTATAAATAAGGTAAGGAAAATTTCCCAAAAAATTGAGGAGGTAGGGTGATGAGTTGGAAGTTGGATGGAAGTGAAATTTCTAGAAATTAATATGATTATGTAGTTAGAATATTACAACACACGAAATTCATAGTTTTCTGCCAAAATATAGTGAAAATTAGGGTTTTGAAGAAAATGATGGAAAATAAGATTTTTAGTGAAAAGGAGTGTTAGGTTATCATTTATTAGTGTTATAGGAAGGTTTTATATGGTTATGTAGGGTCTTATTAGCTTGAAACAAGTAAATGATGAAAAATGGCAAAAGCGTAGTGGGAATGACTTAATGAAATAAACTGCTCTTTTACTAATGAAATTTGACTTTAAAGAAGTAGGAATGATGTCCAATTAATGTGTAGGAGATGTTTGAACCATTAAGTAGGATTTTTTATGCTTTAATGACTGATTTGGAGTTATAAAACCAAAATCATAGCGCACTCCCAAAACGTAGCACATCGCGTGTGCAACACACCAAAAGCACAACAGGAGGAAATGGGCACAAAATTTTGTTTTTCTTCAACCATTGGAAGCTCTGGAATGTGATGGTGAGAAGAGAGGAGCTAAATTGACCATAACAATATAAAATGTGTTGAACAAGTCTCTTTTTTTCCTTTTATAACATTATAAAAGCACTTTTTTCTCTTCTAGTGAAAACACAACTTTTTGAAGAAATTTCTCTTTTTAAAACACTTTAATGAAGAAACACACTTTGTTTGCTGAAAGGATAATTTCCTTCACTTATTTCCCTGTCCATGCTACAGTCCTATGAAAAAGGTTGATATGGTGAAAATGGAATTATATATGCTTTCTTTCATGACATAATCTGACTCTTATGGTGGCGAAATAAATCAGACCTAAACTCTGACCTAAATGAACATGTAGTGAGTAACCGCAGACCATAAATGATAAATGAATGACATAAAATCTAAGATGATAATGAACATGAATGGAGTGCAGGGAGTAGCATTTCAGACCTAGACATATAAAATGAAGAAAATTTTATTTGAAAACTAACTTGAAACATGAAATTTTGACCTACGACCACTACTAAGAAAATATGAAAGAGTAAATTTTACCACTGAACATTTGGACACTAACACCATCTATAAATACTACCTAATAAAAATAAATAATGCTATACTATTGAGGTATTGTAGCTTTTACACTGAAATTCTTAGAAAACTAATTTCTGGTATAAATAAGTGCACCTCTGACGTATATACAGTGGTTGGAATAGATACACGCTTGATGTAGGATCCCAAAAGTGAAAATATTTGGAAATTACCATATAATTCCAAGAGGAATTCGTGACTTCCAAACTAAATTTCTTGGATCATACCCTAAAGTGAAGATGAATGGCAAGAAAGTTTTGTTACCAAATTCGTAAATCATGAAGTAGAGAACTAAAAATTCCCTATCTAATATCATGTTGAGGCACCCAAGGGAGAGGCTAAACTGTGTAACCTTATTCTTCCATGAAATAAACAATAGGAAGAATCCCCTGGTTTCACAAAGAAAAGCAGGTATATAGTTTACCCAATAAATAGTGGAATTTAAGAATGCTTGAATATTCATGAGATGTTAGCTTCTAAATTACTAACATCTACCTTGATTGTTTTTAAAACCACTTTAGGAGATTCATATAAGCCCTAAAAAATCATTCAAATTACATCAATGGGGTTAGATCTGGAGTCCACACCTATGGCTGAAGCTGAAACACAAGTTGTTGCTGCATTGACCCATTGTTCCTTACCAACCACATAGCCTCAACAAGGTGCAATAACACCTCTTCGATTCATGCAATGAGATATTCAACCTCATGTAGACCAAAGTAACATGTATAAACAACCAAATTATATCTACATAATGATATGAATGAATAAAGTGACACAAAAATTGAAACTTGGGACACTGTTAACGTATATGCTATTGTGAAACTAGCTCCAAAAATAGAAGAAAAGAGATATCAATGCCTTACAAATAAGCCACTTCGAGGGGGAAACCTCCAATACATTACATAAATGAAAAATTCTTGGATGATTCAAATTACAAAACCTCCTTTCTATATATAGGAGTCCATGGGGCCACAATGTAATCCTAGCCGACCTAACAATAATTTAAGGGCACAACAATAACAATATGGTGGTTATAAGGGTACAATAATAAAATTAAAGGGGTTACACTAACAACAATAAGGGACTATACTAGTAATATAGGGACCTAACATGCCCCTCTCCTTCAAAAAATGTTGTCCTCAACGCTTGAGTAGCTCTGGGTGCTTCTGTATAAAATTCTCATCCTCCCATGTAGAATCTTCAATGGGTAAGTTCTTCCACTTGATGAGATACTCTGAAATTGATCGATTCCGTAGCATTTGAGTTCTTGTTTCTGTGACCACTTAAGGTTCCAATATGATTTTTCCTTCCTCATCACATTCTGGAAATATTGTTTGAACTGGAATATTCTCACCTATAACCTTCTTTAAGCATGAAACATGGAAAACTATATGCACTCGCAAAGAAGAAGGAAGCTCTAATTTGTATGCCATAGTACCAATATTTTGCGACACCTTGTAAGGAACATAGTACTTTGGGGATAATTTATTATCCTTCTTAGCTTTCTTGAGGGACATTTGTTTGTATGGTTGTAGCTGTAAAAATACCTAGTCTCCTACATAAAAAATTCTCTCGCTGTGATGTTGATCTCCCTGTTGTTTCATTGAATTTTGTGCCAAATTCAGGTTCTCCTTTAAGAGTTGGAGAAATTATTGTTGATGCTCGATGTGATCTTCCACTGCCTGAACCTTTGAATTTTCTCTTAAATTTGATGTGATGAATGGTGGATGATATCCATAAAGTGCCATAAATAGGGTCATTTTTGCTGCAGTATGGAAGGAAGTGTTATATCACCATTCTGCGAGAGGTAACCACTTGACCCATTGTGTTTGTTTATCAGATAAAAAACAACGAAGATATCCTTCCAACATTTATTTACTATCTTAGTTTTACCATCGGATTGAGTATGATAAGATGAGCTATGAGCTAATTGAATACCCAAACAAGAAAATAACTCTGTTAAAAAATACCCAGTAAAAATGGGATTTTTGTCGCTCACAATAACCCTTGGGTTTCCATGTAGCTTTTGAATTGTGTCCAAAAATGTGGTAGCAACTATTCTTACTTTAAATGGATGAGATAATGCACAAAAGTGTGCATAATTGGTAAGTCTGTCAACTACCACCATGATGACACTCTTTCCCTCAGACTTAGGTAAACCTATGATAAAATCCATTGAAATCTCCTCCCAACATTGACTTGGAATGGATAAAGGTTGTAGAAGACTCGGGGTCTTAATTGTCTCAAATTTATTCTGCTGGAAAACCAAACATTCCACCACAAAATTTTGAATATCAGATTTAATTCCATCCCAAAAAATTCTTTCTTCACCCTATGGTAAGTTTTTAAGAATCCCGAGTGTCCTCCTAAAGGAGAAATGTGGAATTCCAAAATAATATTTCGTTTTAGTTGGGGTTTTTTACAAAGATATAAGCGATCTTTGTACCATAAGGAATCATTTTTCCAACTAAATGTATCAGATGTAATAGGATCTTGCTACAACTTTTGAATGAGTGTCTACACTTATTCATCCTTCTTCTATTCATCTATTGCTTCGGTTATCCAATCTGGTTGGATAATAGAAATGGCACAAAACAATGCTTCCACCTCTTCATTCTTTCTTGAGAGTGCATATGCAACAACATTTAGCTTCCCTTTTTTGTAGATTATTTCAAAGTCATAACTCAACATCTTTGTGACCCATTTTTTCTGCTCTTCTGAAGATAGCATTTGTTCCAAAAAGTTTTTAACACTATCATGATCAGTTTTTACCTTGAAGTGTCTTCCCATTAGGTAAGTTCGCCATTTCTTTAGTGCATGTAGTATTGTTAACATTTCCTTCTCATAAATAGGTTTTTGTAAATACTTTCCTTTAATTGGACGACTTTCAAAATAAATGGGTCTTCCTTCTTACATTAAAACAACACTAATTCCATTTCCTGAAGCATCACATTCCACAATAAAGGTTTTTTTGAAGTCTGGCATAGCTAAGACCTGTGCTAGGGACATTGCCTCTTTAAGATGTTCAAAGGCCTCAGTTGCTTCAGGAGTCCATGAAAATGCATCTTTCTTCAATAATGTTGTTAGAGGTGCTGTTATTCTCCCATAATTCTTAACAAACTTGCGATAATACCCTGTTAACCTGAGAAATCCTCGCAACTTGTTTATGGTTTTGGGGACTTTCCATTCCTTAATGGCTTTAATTTTGTTAGGGTCTACCTTAACACCCTCGTGAGATACAATATGACCCAGATATTCCACCTATTGTACTCCAAATATACAATTGGATGTTTTTGCATATAATTGTTTCTCCTGCAATAGTTTGATCACCCTGTGAACATGTTGAACATGATCCTTCCAAGATCTGTTGTAGATTAGCATATCATCAAAAAATACTAGCACAAATTTTCTAAGGAAGGGTTTGAAAATGGAATTCATCTACCCTTGAAATGTAGAAGGTGCATTGGTAAGGCCAAAAGGCATGACCAAAAATTCATAATGGCCCTCATCATTTCGAAATTCTGTTTTCAGAATATCTTCAGTCTTCATTCTAATTTGATGATATCTTGAACGGAGATCCAACTTAGTAAAATAAATTGCTCCATGTAATTCATCCAATAATTCATCAATCACAGGAATAGGAAATTTATCTTTAATGGTGAGCTTATTGAGCTCCCTATAATCTGGACACATGCACCATGATCCATCCTTCTTGTGTACCAATAATATAGGAGTAGAGAAAGAACTTTGACTAGGTTGAATTATACCCACCTCTAACTTTTTTACAATCATACGTTCAATTTCACTCTGTTGGACATAAGGATATCTATAAGGCCTGATGTTTGGAGGAAAACTTCCTGGAATCAAGTTAATAACATGATCATGATAAAAAATAGGTGGGAGTCCTTTGGGAGTTTCAAACACCTTGGAATGATTGTCCAAGACTTTTTGGAGATCTGCAGAAATAGATGATTTTGATGTTGGAACTTCTAGTGAGCATAATTGTGTAATTATGCCTCGTTGTTATTTCTTTAGAAGATTTTTCATGAAATTAGATCTTATTATCTTTCTCAGCTTCCTTGTAATAGCCTGTAATTCGAATTCCTTTCCTTCTGAAAAAAAAATCAAGAAAATTTCTTAAAAATTAAAAGCTACCGTCCCCAAAGATTGTAACCATTGTACTCCTAGTACAACATCAGCACCTCCCATAGGAATGGAAAGCATTGGACTATTCAATACATATTCCTCCATGGTTAGCTTGATATTATGACATTTTCCAGAGAAATTTATAGTTCCTCCATTTGCAACCATCACTTGACATTCTGGTGTTGGGTATAGGAAACAATTCAATTCCTTGGCTACCTTGCAATGAATAAAATTATGGTTACTACTTGAATCAATCAACACTATAGCCTTTTTCTTCTTGATATGTCCTTCTATCTTGAGAGTTTGAGGAGTGGTAATTCCTGCCAATGCATTACACGATATGGTTGGACTCATTTATTCCTCTTCTAGGGTTGGTTCCTGGTGTATATCCTCTTCTTGTTCATTTTCTTCTTCCTCTTCACAATCTATGTAAAATAATTTCTTCTCAGCAAACTTATGACCTTTAGTGTATTTCATATCACAATTGTAGTAAAGCCCTTTTACTCTTTTTTCTTTCAATTTTTTTGGTGTCAACCTTGTAGGTTGTGGAATATAGGCGTAGAAACACTTCCTTCTTTATAGAAGTGAGTGGTAGGCTTCCTTGTTGCCATAATTTTACATTCAATATTTCTTACCAACTTGAATGCCTTTTCCAATGAATCAGGTTCCAAAATGCGAACTTCATGTTGGATGTTATCCTTTAAATTACCTATGAAGAGATCAATCCCGTGTTCCTCTGGAATATCAATTACCCTTATATTTAATTTTTGGAAGTCTTCAATGTGCTCCCCCACTAAACCCTTTTGTTTGAGATATATCAATTGGCTAAAGAAAGTGTTGCTCTTTGTATCCTCAGAATGTGCTATCATTTCCTCTGTAAAAATTGACCAAGTGACAATTTTTTTACGAGAGCATAGCTATCGATACCATACAAATGTATTTTTTTCTAAATGTAAATTTGCAATGCGTACCTTTTGTGTGTTTTGCACATTATGGAGATCAAAATATTTCTCCATCTGTAGTATCCATGTTACAAGATCCTTTCCATCAAACTTCCTCATATCCATTTTTGGAATATGATGGTTCTTCCCGCCAACTTTAGATTTTATGAAATCACGATTAACAATTATTTTTTTCTCATCATGAGTTTCCTCTATTATCTTTTCACCATTAGGAAAAATTTCTTGTATCAACTTTGTCAAACCTTCCATGTCTGCTTTTAGATCATTCTTCATGTTTTCCATTTTTTCATCGATCTTAGCTTCCATGTCATCCATCTTAGATTCCACGTCAGCTTCCATGCCATCTATCTTGGATTCCACGCCTTTCCTCAAACCATCCATCTTAGTTTCCACACATTTATTCAAAACTTCCATGTCATTTTTTGTTTCTCTTTGCGAGAGCGAAATTTTTTGCACTTGCTCTTGTAAATTTGATATGTCATGTTGCCATTCTTCATCTTCATGAGTCATAGTAGAGCCTTCTAAAGGCTTAATGGGTGTTGAATTATTTTTAGGGGACAATTTAGAAACCAATATGGATATCTATTCTACAATATGCCCTTGGAAGCAATTCAACTTGATTCTTCAAACAAGACTTATGAAATTTGGGAAAAAAAATACACACCTTTTACTTGCTTTTTCAGAGCTCTATATTGAAATTGAATTATCTCTATAATTGCAGATCCTTAATATCTGAAATGTCGCCCTATAGTAGTCCTCTCGAGCTTCTTTCAAATTCCATAGGTCTGACTTGATTTGGATTCTTCAAGGCAAAGTTATGTCCAATGTCCCACAATGACCTAATTATGGATTGGTTCAATAGAGAGAACTTGTACGACTTGCCACGTGTCACTGTTTTCTCCTTTGGCTCTGACATTTATAGATAGGAAACTATAGTCTGTGTGCTTTTAGTCATTTTTTACAAAATTCCAATCCGATGCTCAGAGAGAGAGTTATGAATATTTTCCCATGATCATCTCTTTAAGATGAAATTAGGGAGCCTGAAAAAGACCTAACTTCCACAGATCATATATCCGACGATATTGAAAACCAAGCTCTAAAATTTTGCGACAAAGTTCCTCAGGATCTTGGCTTCAGGCTCTAATGATTTCAGATTTTGAACCTTCATAGAAAAAAATTTATTAAAAAAATTATGCGATGACCTTTTTAAGTGAAATTCTGGAGCCTGCAAAAATCCCTACCTTCCACAGATCATATCTCTGAAAATATTGCGAACGGAGCTTTGAAATTTTGCGAAGATGTTCATCATGATTTCGTCTTTGCACCCTAAAAATTTCATCTTATAAACCTTCGCAGAAACAATGTTATAGCTAAAATTCCACGATGACCTGTTTGGAGTAGTGAAACCCTAGAATCCAAAGCTTTGATACCAAATGTTGTGAAGCCAACTCAAAAAAATAGAAGAAAAGAGATATCAACGCCTTCGAGATAAGCCACTTCAAGGGGGAAACCTCCAATACATTACATAAATGAGAAATTATTGGATGATTCAAATTACAAAACCTCCTCTCTATATATAGGAGTCCATGGGGCCACAATGTAATCCTAGTGGGTCCACAATGTAATCCTAGCCGACCTAACAATAATAATTTAAGGGCACAATAATGACAATATGGGGGTTATAGGGGTACAATAATAAAAATAAAGGGGTTACACTAACAACAATAAGGGACTATATTAGTAATATAGGGACCTAACATATGCTGCAATATTTCAACTTGTAAGGGATGGTACTAATTGTAATAGACTGTGGCCCTCAAAATGAAAGGGGCATTGCCACTAAAGCATGAAGGGATGTTGGGTCACCTAGATGTGGATATAAGTAAAGAAAATATGCTTCCTATCAAGCCTTTTATTTTTTTATTGATTCTAAGTTGTATAATTATGGTTCAGGGTCACATAACCTGGGTCGTCCACCTCTTATGAAATAAGTTGGGCTGCAAGATCTACTACGGGCTCTGTCGCGGGAAAAAATATCAATATGGAACTTTGAAATTTATCTACATTGAAATGTAACACAAATGAATCTTGGAACTCATGAAAAAAGGCCAACCCTTGGGCCCTAAAATCCAGTTCAGAAGAATTCAACGTTGGGCTTGATTTCCCATGAATGGAGAGGGCTAAATAGCCCATAATTGGTCCCATTCCTAGAAATTGGGGTGCTATGAATACAGTTTTACAAACAAGCGAGGTGAATTAGGCTTGTAATGTTTATCCACCCTATTTTTTGATGGACTAAACTCTAATAATAATTTATTTTCTAAGTAATGTTTTGGCTAATTATTGAAAATGGGTGTAATTTTAAAAATTACCCCTCCAAAATAGGAAACCCCTTGAATTTCACCCCTGGGCTAAAATTTTCCCCTAAAATTTTCTATGTTCAAACAACGAGAAGGAATATTTGGGGGGAATCTATGATATTCACAAGGGTCTAGATTTGACTGAGTCAAAATGGGGTCGAGTTTATACTCATTTGAGCCAGATTTTTTCTATAAATTCAACCCGACAATCCATTTCATCAGCATAGGTGCGCATTTTTAGGCCATCCCCAAAAGTGGAGCTATACGATGCATTGTTTACATGTATTCATTTCATTTTTTTTGAGATAATGATTTGATTTTGAGATCCACGTATGCCTCTTTATGTGAGAAATTGTTATTGTTTTATGCCAATGGAGAGATTTTATGAGTGAGAGTTCTTATAAAACATTGTCTTATGGAGATACATGCCACTCTAGTTAAGGAATTTAATCCTTTTATTTAACAAATAATTCATCATGTACTCATCATCATCTTGTAGCAACTAATGAAGCGACCTCCCCGATCTTGACATCGGGCCCAGATACGTAACCCACACTTGGTAACTTCATTATGAAGTTTTGTTTGTTAATTGATTTGATGGTTTCATTTATGTTTCCTCTTATTTAAAATATGCACATGAGGCTTTTCATACTATTTCACATAGAATTAAGCTAACATCACATATGGAAAATATCTTGGTTAATTTCTGTAGCTCAGAGAATATGGATCAAGTGTGGTATCAAAGTGGTCTTCTCGCTAATTTGAGTTGTGATTGTGAATTATTACCAGAGAATGGACGTGCATAAAGAAGGAAAATGGAAAACAACAATGATCTCTACGAGGCCTTCTACATGATGTCCAACATGTTAGATTTAATGTATTCATAGTATGAGAAGAAAATGTAAAGAGACGAATAAGAGAAAGAAATAGCGAAGGAGGATGATCCATCTCATTCTTCCAGTGATTCTTTATATTCTTCATAATCTTCCCATCATTCAAATGAGGAGATCAATCATAGCCTGCAAGCAAAGAAATTTGAATTGAGAATACTTGTATAAGAAGAAAAATAGGATAAGTGGAAATTGCAGCTTCAGTTATGACCCACATAAAAGGCAATGGAAGAGTTGAATTGAAACAAAGGCTTAGTGAAACCATCATATTTTTTGTCTTGAGGGGTCCTAAAATAGGTTGAGAGTTGTGGTTAACAAAAAAAACCCTCTTACTACTGGCCCTTTCGGCAGTGACCCGCTTTTGCAAGTCAAAGTCTCATCCGAAGCAGTATGGGGTGTTCCTAGAATTAGTTTTATACACCTTGAGAGATATTTAAATGATGTAGGTTCCCTTAGATCTTAAACAATCATGAACATACCTCCACAATAGAAGCCCTAACCAGGAAACCCTTACAAAAAAATTTAGGTGAATTATGAAGATTATCTTGCGCACAGGTTCAAACATAGTCCATAAGCTAGGTAATAACTCTTAATAGATAATATCATAACCAAATAACACTAGATCAATTCAATAAACATATATTAGAAGTAGTTGCATAATAGATCTAAACACAGTTAACAAAGGAATAAAAAATAATATGCAAAACGGATCATAAAGTAAACAATAGATGCATTTAAGACTTAGATATCGGCAACAAAAATTATTTATTCATAAACAATTCAAATATTCCTTACACAACCTTCTATTCACCCACACACACAGCTAGTGGGGTCTGCACACAATAGGACTAAGGTCTCCCTGAACACAACCAACAGGAGCCTTTTACCCAAACAAATCCGCACAAAATATCAAAACACAGCTAGATCTATCATCAATAATTCATTTCTTATCCATAAACTGACTTCTTTAACTCGATCTATACTCATATATATATCTTTAGCATGCGCTCTTCTATGGCCCACAAATTTTGGTTTGTGGCCCCTATTTGTACCCTTTTAACCCATTAAAACTCATGAGGGGTTTTGACTCACCCCAAAGCCCCTTGACTTGTTTTTTGCATGACTAAACTTACAATTTTTTTTTACTAAAATATATCAAAAATGTCTTCAAAGCTCAGACTTAGGGGACCTCGCCTTAACAGGTCCCAAACACAATATTTTGACTCATCTCAAGTCATAGCTACACTGGGTTCTTCATCTTGTTCTGGAGCTCTTTAGTTCTAGTAGCAAAGGGAGCTAATATGCCCATACTCTGATCCATTGCACTCTGCATGGTCTCTAGTAGCTTCTGCGAAGTTGACCCTTTTGTGACTAGGGTGACACTCTTTAGGATCTGATTGAGGGTCCTTACCACAACATCGAAGTCTTGAGACAACTTCATTGCCTTGTATTCCCATGGATTCATATGATCACTAAAATTTTGCTTCTTTCGGTGGAGCTGATAGAGTTCATCTCTCAGCACCTGACTTTATAAAGTCGGGCCATGCACCGAGCCAGAATGAACGTAGTAAAGGCCTCCTACAGATCATCAAACTCCTTATCCTTGGTGCGCAACTCTTGAGTAATATTTTTGACAAGTGGATATGTCTGCACAGAGGTCCACAGTCCCATGGAAGTCTCCAGCAGCTCTGAGCCCTTTTCGACAGTGGCTAAAATGCTTGCAGATGCATCTTTAACTAGGGCGGCCAGTTGTGCGTGCACCTCCAGAGAAGTCTTAGGTTGCAGCTTAGCCTCCAATGCAACAATTTAATGTTCAAATTTTGCCTTCAACTTCTGTATTTCGGATCTGGAGGCCTTGAGTGCATCAACCAGGCTTTCAATCTTAACTTGGGGTGCAATGGATGTTGGGATGACAACTTCAGGAATCTATTCACACAATCTATCTATCAAGTTTTCCAATTCCACGTGCTGAGCCACGACTGCCTGTTGAACTATTTGTGTCTAGAGGGATTATTCTCTTTTTGTGGTTGTGGTCTACTCGGTTTCGCTTAATTTTTGTTGTGCACGTGCCTCCCTGCACTGCAATTTGGAGGAAATAAATATGTGAAGAACGTGTAGCTTTCCACTTGGTATATTTGCGAGGTCAATGCCGATCTCATGGAAGGTTTGCACCTACACACACAGGTATAGTTATTCCATTATCACGGTTGCACCTAGGAAGGAGAAGATTCTACTCTTGGATGTTTTTATAATCGTGGAGGCTGGCAGCCTCACTTGAATAGGCCTGGCTTGATCTACGCTCATTTGGAAATTTTCTGTTTTCAGTTGTAAAATCTATAATATTGATTACAAGGCCTACACTACAGCCTTGCACTGCTCTTCCATAACAGTCCATCAGTCCTTCAACACAGAAGCAACTGCATCCTCGATCTTATCGAGGTCCTATTCTATTAGAGTGACATCTTCATTCCATCCAGCCTTGGACCCCTCTTGCTTTTTATGTAGACCTTTTCAAGCTTCTGCGCCTCTCTTGGTGCCACGTGGAGATTCAGAACCATCCTCACTTAGCTCATTTAATCCTCTAGGGTCCTCATAATGCTCATCTTCTATATCATGCTCTTTATATTTCTCTGTTTTAGGCTCTTTCTCTGCTTCTGCTTCAGATTCCTTTCCACCAATCTTCTTAGTGCTTGCTCCCCCTCTTTCTCAGTGTGCTACTTAGTTTCTTTCTCTGCGTCCTTTGGAGTTGCCCCTTTTCCTGATGTAGATGGCATAATGGGTTGGGTGGAGTCGAGCCCGAATTTCCACATGTTCGGCCAAGTTGCCATTACCTGGTCAACTTCTACTTCCGTTAACATGAATGACAAGGTATACCATGGAGGGTCCTTGCACGCATAGATCTGTAAATTTTGCATGGTTACTTGGAATTCAACGATGCTCTTGTACTTCTCATATACTACTGGCAAGAGTCTGGATCGAGAATATATAGAAAAAGCCAGCAGACCTTCAAAGAGTACCTAGAATATCTTATTTTCATTCACGCACTGGGGATCAAGGGAATCCCACAGATTGGCATAGTGCGTTCCTTCCCATACGCCTGCCTCTATCTCAGGGAGGACTGCATTTGTCGAAGTCTCCCATGCTACCATTGTGATGAGAAACAACATCCACAAGTAGTAGAAATGATTACCCAGCTCCTACGCCTCGTGCACATTATCCAAAAATTCCTCACAAAGATACTGGGACTAGTTATAACTGGCCCCTTTCTCATATTTCCCCTCCAAAGAAATGACATGCATGGGGACCACCTTTGGTCGACATTTTCTCATTAATTTGCACCTGAGTAGTAGAGTTCCCAGGCGCACTCCCGGGTAAGCGCTGGTCTGAACAAGGAATCCCCTTTTGTCCCTCTCCACCTTGTACTTCCTCTTTACATCTTTCACCACCTTAAGCTCATTACGTTTTCTAAATCCCGTCATTGGTCGAGGCCCCTTCATGGGCAAGCCGGTGATTCGATGGATCAGCGTGGCATATATTGGAATTGTCCCTTGAATCCATAGGCAACCATCATGGACTAAGGCTTATAGCTGGCGCACACATATGTTGGTGATTGGGTGCCTTCCAAAATGTGGAATCCTTAGCAGATTTAGGATTCCAATGTTGTTCAGCCCGCGCGCCCAAGGCATTGGCTCAAATTTTGGCACATTTTCATAGAGCACTCATTCCAAATAATTCTTTGATTCTAGCTCAGGCAATGTTTCTTCATTTTCCAAATCATTGTGATCAAACTTGATATTTGAGATTTTTCTCAACATATCACGAGCAAGGGGAACATCTTGCGGGATCAGTGACATCTAAAGGTATTCTCGCACTGAATCTACATTATTTGGTGTGCGCGCAAAGGGCTTCCATGGCTTGACATATGGCGACTGCCAAGAGATGGGTTAAAAAAACATAACCTCCTATGTGGCACTCATTGGTCTCTTTGATGGATCACCGATGGGGGACCAATCCTTAGTGGCCGAACATGGGTACATCACATTTCGTGGATAGGTACACGAATTCTAGGAAGCCCACTTCAATAGTTTCCCTTTTCCATTAGCCGGCATGGGCACGAATTCTTCCACCTTAGGGATCAACTCCCAAGCGTCAACCAATCCTAAATCAATTGATGCAGTGAGGGGCGCAGAGTTCTTCTCCGTAGGGCCAATAACTATCATTCTCGGTCGAAAGATAAACAATAGATTATTGATGTTAGATGGGGTTTCTTGGCCATACATAGAGCACTCACAGATAGCAGTATGACAGAAATCACGGATAATATCAAGGCACAAAATATTCAGAAAGGAAAGGATCCAATTGTGACCTGTGCCATTCCTTTTATAAGCCATCGAAGGTAAAAGAGGTTGAATTGTCATTTTTTGCCACATACCTTTATAAAAATGGTAAAAAATACTCCTAGATCACCTCATTAAATGTGAAAAACACACTCCAACCAATGATAAATTCATTTTTTCACCCAATTTTACTATTCCAATGGCTAGTTTCTTCACCTATGCATTACCCCTACACTTCTATCGCACCTGTCTACGCCTTCCCTCTATGTTTTGCGTAGACCCTTTTATTCTAATGGTCTAGCCATATAGTCATTTGGTCAGCACCATATTTTCTCTATATGTATTCAGACATCCTCTATTCAAATATCTGGGAATATTCTCACCGCACAGTGTGGCCAAGTGCACCGCACCGACATCAGTGATTTCCTTCACAATACATGGCCCCAACCAATGATTTATGAACTTCCCTGGGTGGCACACAAACTGAATATTATATAACAAGACCAAGTCTTCCTCCTTGAACACCTTTTGCCTGATGTGCCTATCATGCCAGTTTTTTTTGCGTGCCTTGTACACTTGCAGATGAAAGTTAGAAATGAATCAATTCTCTTCTAAGGAAACAGGTTGCTCCAATCGTTCCTCCATAATGTGAGACTTGACCATATTAGTGAAAGCTATGATGTGCAGGATTGGGACAATATATTCCATTGGAATGATTTCTTCCTACCCATAGACCATCCTAAAAGGTGTTTTCCCATCAAATTCATGCATGTGGTCCTATAAGCCCATAACATAGAAGGGATGTGCACATCCAAATAAATGCAATTTGCATTAGAGATGTTTGTGAGTGTGTTCTCCAAGATTTTGTTGAAAGCTTCTACTGTTCCATTTTCTTGTGAGTGATAAGGGGTAAGATCTTTCCTCGGCTCTTTTCCAACCAAAGCTTTGGAAGAGGTTTATAGATGATACTTGTGTCATGTGGCCACATGGCAAAGATAAGCTAGATATTTTCTTTTGTCACCTTAATGATCAATCGTGCTCCATAAAATTCACCATGGAACATGAAATAGATGGAAGCATTCCCTTCCTTGACGTTCTTATTTCTGAAAAAGATGATGGCTCTTTCTCCCATCAATTTTTTCGAAAGAAAACTCATATTAAGAAATACCTTCACGCTAGTTCACACCATTTCCTTGCTCAAAAATTAGGTGTCCTAAACACCTTGGCCACAAGGGCGTTGAGGATCTCTGATGAGTCTCACCTTGAAGGGGAAAAGTCTCATCTGTTAAGTTTCTTTTGTAAAAATGGTTATAGTAGATCGCAAGGCCTTAAATATTTTCTTAAAGCAGCAAAAGGTCCTCTATCTAAAAAGAATAAAGACCCTAGTCAATGGTACCGCAGTGTGTGTCTTCCGTTCATTCAAGGAACCATTGATAAAATTGCGAGGGTCCTTAGGAAGCATAGGGTGTCTTTGTCTTTCAAGCCCCTTAACACAATTCACAGCTCTCTCAAATCGGTTAAAGACCCGATTGACCCTAGGGATAGGAAAGGTGCCTACATCATTCCTTGTTCATGTGGGATGCCTTACATTGGTGAAACTGGTCGATCTATTAATCAAAGAATTTCTGAACATGTTGCTGACATTAAGCATGGAATATCTCGCTCGTCTGCCCTAGCTGAACATGCAAAAATACTAACCATCATATTTGCATTGAAAAGGCAAAGGTCATTTCTAGGATTGACCATTTCCATCATCGTAAGTTAAGAGAGGCCTTAGAAATCGAGAAAATACCCCTTAATCTCAACAGAGATGATGGTTGGAACATCAGCAGGTGTTGGATACCTGCCTTATGTCCCTGATTTTTTTTTTTTAATAATTAATTAACTAATTTATATTTATAACTAATTTATATTTATATCTATATTTATATTTATTTATTTATTTTATCTTTTTATGTTTTATTTATTTATTTGTTTTTTGTATCTAGGAGAATCGGCAACTGCAGTGGTATCGTACTCGCGTTACACGGGGTCGAATCCCGCTGGCTACGCCTATACTCCTAGGAGGAACTGCTGAGCCTGCCACAACTTTTTATGTTTTATTTATTTATTTATTTTTATATTTATTTATTTTTTATATTTATTTATTTATTTATTTATTTTTATTTTTTTTCTCTTATATATATATATATATTGAAAGTTTGAAAGTTTGATATTTTATTTATTTATTTATTTAGCCTCTTGCTTTAATTAATAAATAAAATTGATATATAAAAAATAATTAAATAAATAAATATAACTAATAAGTTTATTAATTTATTAACTAAGTGAATAAATTTATTAAATGGTTTAATAGTAGGAGGGAACTAGCTGTTACTAATTAAAAACATTTTAAATTATTAAAAAGTCAAACTAGCCATTTTCTAAACGACTATTTTAACCATCTCTACATCTATTTAAGCTTATTGATTTGATCTGATCTCTCACCTAGTCCTGATGATGAACCACACTGGTTGGTTCGGAACGCGTCGACAACGTTCCATTATATGTGATTATTACCGAAAGAGATTTTACAATTTTATATGGATCAAAGAAGCATAGATTCTAAAAAGAAGGGGTACTCTTCTGGTTATGGATCTAAATTTCCTCTGTCAAAGCTTCAATTTTTACGTTAACGAAGTGCATATCTCTACTGCTCATCAAAATCTTCGGCCATCCAAATTTGTTCAAAGATGAAGTGTGCAACAGTATCTGCAATGAAGTATTTAAATACATTCGCCTATGCCCATATGGTTACATAATCAGTTGCGGTAATGATATAGTGCACTCCAATCTTCTTCTCTAGAGGATTGATTGGTCCAAAAAAATATATAGCCCATTTATTAAAATCCTACAGGGCCATCTGCGGCTGCAGGGGCATCTCATCTCTTCTTGAGGGCTTCCTTTTCCTCTGACATGCATCATAGGCTCGATAGTATGCATGCACACCACTGTGAGCATGGGCCATGATAACCTAGCATGCAAGACCTTCTACGGAATGGATTTTCTAGCATAGTGGCCTCCTCCCAACCCTCCATGAGCCTCAGCCAAGATATCCTACCTTTCATGTTCCAACACATATCTCCTCAACACTTCATTTTCTCCCACCTTATACAATTAACCTGTAATTAAGGTAAAATCAGCTACACGTGCAACCAAATCCTTATTTTTTTGTATTAAATATTCTGGAGGCATGGTTTCCAATGTTAGGAGATGAACAATATCAACAAATTTCTTGTCAACCACCTTGATAGCAAAGAGTTGCACATTGGGTAACCCCTCTTCCAGACTGGTCAGTTCTTCCCCATTTTTGATCCATGAAAAATGATCCAGTCCGAGATTTAATCTTATAGGCTTCACAATAATGTCAAATTCATATTCCTGAAAGAGTAGAAAACATTTACATATATCCCCCCCAACACAGGATTATTGACTAGGTATTTTAAAACAGAATGGTTAGTGAACATTTCGAAATTCCCTCCTAGAAGATATTGCCTATATTTTTGCAGAGCGTACACCATGGAAAATACTTCCCTTTCAGTGGCTGAGTAGCTGTGATCTGCACTGGAGAGATTCCTACTAGAAAAAGAAACATGGTGATCAAGGTCTCCTTCTCCTGGCTACACTAAAACAACCCCCAATGCTATACAAGATGCTTCTGCGTGCACATGAAAAATCGTAGACTAGTATAGGAATATCAAGATAGGTGCAATGACAATTTTCTCCTAAAGTGATTCAAAACTATTATGACATTATTCATCCCTAAAAGATGACACATCCTTCTTTAGAAACTTCTCCATTGGCACAGTGATTAGAGCATACCCTTTAATGAACTTCCTGTAATAACCAATGTGTCCTAGGATGGAGAACAAATGTTTCTCATTAGTAGGAACTTCTAGGTTTATGATAAATTATATCTTGGTTGGGTCCACAATCAATCCTTGTTGGAATACTATATGCTCTAAAAAAATCCCAAAAGGCACACAGAATATAAATTTCTTGAGGTCAAGTGAAATTTTATGCTTTCAACAAGTGTCAAACATCATGCGCAAGTTTGACGTATGTTTCCTTACCAATCCAAATAATGTTGAATCATCAAAATATACCTCCAAGAATTTATGCATAAATTCTTTGAACACAGCCATGACCACGCACGAGAAGATCGTAAGTGCATTTTTCAATCCAAAAGGAATGAAAATGTACTAGAAATACCCTCACTCTATTGCAAAGGTGGCGTTGTTGCAGTCCTCGGGAACAATTCTGATATGATGATAACCCAAAAATCCAACAGTAAATGAGTAAGCTTCTTTTCCTCCTACATTATCCAAGATTTCATCAGAAAATGGAGTAGGGAAGGGGTCATGTACACAGGGATCATTCATTTTGCATAGATATACACAAATCCTTTTCTCTCCTTTGGTCTTCTTCTCCTAAACCACCAGTAGGCTTACCCAACTAGATTGTTCTGCAGGCTCAATGATGCTTGCAGGCACCATCTTTTCTGATTCCTCCATTACTTTCTTCTTTTATTTTGGATTCAATAGGTATGTTCGCTGCATAACAAGGCACACATATGGCCTTGGTGTGATATTCATAACACCAAGGTCCCCTACAATTCCCTTGAGCTCAGAGAACTTCATAGGAAACACATCCTGATACTATGTCAACAGCTCCAAAATCTTCCCTACTATATCATCATCGTAGTAATCCCCAATTTTGGCCAACTTGGGCTACTGTTCTATCCCAATGTTGAATTCCTTCAATTTTATAGGTTTAATGACATCTACCATTCCTAATGTAGGCCTTGTGACTGTGTTCTCTCCTTCATATTCAGGGATGTTAACATTTCTTGGGTCATCTTCATTATCCTCTATTGACAATTTCTTGTAGTTCACAATGTCTTGCATCTGTGCATCTTAGGGAAGTGAAAAATGTTTCTTTCAGGGTCAGGATTCGTCAAAGGCAATGGCATATATTTCTTATAGTGCTTCATCTAATTTCTCCAAGCTCCCAAACAAGCCAAAGGTTTCCAGGAAATCCCCAGTCATTGTAGTCCAGTCATGAGTACCTTGGGGTAGCTCACCTTCTAGATACGATGTGGTGGGTACCGACCTCAACGAATGAATATGTTATCATTCTATAATTTTAATATTCACAAGAATAATTATATAGGACAACATAAAAACCACTTTGGAGCCTAGGATCTATCCCTCCTAGACTCAGAGAGGGATCTCTCTTTTATATTTAGCTTTGTTTTATGAATTTGATATTAGGCTAGTTAAAATGATTATAGAGATTAGTTTTTGATTGATGGTTTGGTTGGATTAGTAGATCTATTTAAAATAATTCCATTGGACTATGGATTCATAAAAGTTTGGGTTGTTGCATCAAATTTTCAAGAGCATACGCAAGGAAAACTAACTACCCTTATTGGATCTTAAAACATAATGAATTATGAGATGAAATAGATGATGAATTCAGTAGTGGTTA
The DNA here is from genome assembly GCA_034641835.2 of Pinus albicaulis. NCBI lineage: Eukaryota > Viridiplantae > Streptophyta > Pinopsida > Pinales > Pinaceae > Pinus > Pinus albicaulis. The sequence continues at coordinate 880,997,083 of CM076583.1, read as the reverse complement.
AAAATAAATTAAGAATTTCTTAACCCTACTTCAGAAGAAAAAAATTTATATTGTAAATATAGCCATAAATAAGGTGCTCTTACAAGAAATATTAATCTTTAGATTTCTTCTTTACAATCATATTTAAATGATGCATTGAGAGAAAAAAAAATGGAAAACATTAACACAGAAAAGAAATAACATCACTAGATAAACATAGCTCAAGTATCCTGTAAAGGTTATTTTATTATTGATGCTCCAACTTCGAAAAATACAATGCTCCAATAGAAAATTTTTACAATTCAAGGTCCAACCGTTGATACTTAGAATGTATGAACTATTTAACTAAACTCTACAACGATTGACGTATCTACAAGGCAAGCTTTTATTAATTAAAATAATAAAAATTTGACTAGTGTGACCACAAAGTGTAAACGATGAAATAATTTGACATCTAGCCCTATTCTAAGGAAGGTCATTACTGCATGATTTGATGCATTTTTGTGCTAGATGATTTGGGTGATCTGGTGCCATGCTGATCTGGTCGATATGTTGAACTTCACCTTTCTTGGTATTCACACAACTTTTCCCATTATTTCTCATTTGGAATATTTATCCTGGTAAATTTTCGTTATATTTCATCTGTCTCTGTGAATCTAATGAAAGTGGGCCTCAACAAAAAAATGTGTTTAATTTCATCTTAAAGAAATATATCATTTCTCATTGCCTCAAGGAAATATGTTCCAGTCATTTCTCCTTTAAGACTAGCAAACTTAGTTGTATCCTTAACAATGTATTTTAGTTTTTTTACATAGTCTTCCCTGGAAATAAGCTTTTCATTTATCACAAATAGTGGAGGTAACCCTCTTTTGGTTAGTGGCTCGATTCTGTTAAAGAATCTACTGACAACAATTTCTAAATTATGACACTTTTCCTCCAACTGTGTTATCAAACTTTTCTTAGTGAGTACATTTTTGGCCTCCATAATTGTTGTTGTTATATATTAAACTCCAACTTCATCCAATTCATACCTTCTCTTTGAATTTAGAAACCTGATTATGTTGTTTGTAGCCTCAGGCATGTTTCCTATCTCCTCAGTGACACTAGATATTGTATGATTGACCTTTTTAATTAATTCCTTCTGTTCAAATATGATTTGAATAGAAGTCCATATTTCATTCATAGAGTCAATTATTATTGTGCATATGATCTCCTTTTCCTGGCCAATGGTGTGACCAATGGAAGCTTCCTTCTGTGCCTTTTGCAATCTCTCAATCTATTTTTGGGTTCTTTGCACTTCTATCTCATGTGCATTATCAGATCTTACTTTTTGATCCTTCAAGATGTTAATTTGTTCTTATATCATTTTTATTTATTCTTTTTGGATGGACATATTCTCCATGGCTTTATCCACTTATTATGTACCACTCGATGTACCTAAAGTTGTTGATGAAGTTGAAGGGATGACTGGAATAGGAACAACCTTCAAAGGAATAATGGCTATCTCTGCTGCATTTTCCTTTTCCTTACTAATTTCACATTTCTATCTCCATATAATTTATTTGTGCTCACTGTTCCATTATCATCTTCATCCTCTTTTATTTTTGTTATTCATTCTCCTCTATGTCCTTGGTCACAGGGTCTTAGTAGCATACATTTTGAGCTACTTTCTCAGTGTTACTATGTATGCATTTTTCCTTTTTAGGATCTCTTCCGCTGCCTCTACATTTATTGGATCATACCCAATATTTACAAATAAATCCTCCAAGGACTTAATTATGGTATCATTTGCAAGAGAAGAAATCTTCTCCATACTGATTTATGACTAAATATTGACCAGTGATACCTGCAATTTAGATAGGCTCATTGGAGTACTGTTCAAGGTAGATGAGATAATCTCTCTCGTCTTCTTGTGCATTTCCATTTGATATATTGGGTGTATGTCCTTGACATAAAACTCAAATGATGTTTCCTTTAAATCAGCAGGTGATTTTCGCTGTGAAATCTGGGTTTCTAAGAAAAGCTTGCGCATATTTCCTTTCTCTGAATCAAATGCTGATAGAAGCCTTCTTTGTGAACTGGTGTTTTTCTTCCAAAATTGATTGTACGTTCTCATCTTCAGTATCTCATTTTTCCTCTTGATCTCCGTAAATGTGGAATATAGTGTTTCCTCCTTTTCTCCTATGACAACAATAGATGTAGGTGTTTGAAGGCTTTGCTGCTGAAATGGAATTGCAGCTGAAGTTGTAGGAGAACATACATGTTGGCCACTTGTTGGAGAAGAACTAGGAGATTATTTAATATTTTTCATTGTCTATTTACCTGACTCCTATCTTTGATCTATATCAATCTGAATTATTTCTCTCTTCCTATATTTCATTTTAAACTCACTGCTAGATGTATCAATCCCCAAAGTAGACTGATCATCTCTCAGTATTTTTCCTATTGCCTCTTTTTGTTGTTATTTTCATTTGTCATGTTTATCCTCCGTACTCTAATTTTCCTATGGAGTAGGGGTCTGTATACTTGAAGATTAAATCACCTTCTCTTCAGCCTCTTGTAAGGTGTTTGATGTCCACTTTGTATGGTTCATGAATTGTTCAATTTCGGGCATGTGGGTGTGAATATATGGAGTGGATTTGTTTTCAACTCTATTAGTAGAGATAATTCCCAATGGGTCATAAGACCAAGTGAAACTCTATGTATATTTAATTTCTTTAAACATCCTGTCAGCCTCCTCTCCTGCTACTCTACTGTTGCACATGAAAGGGTTAATTTGGGATTTGATCCTGAACTGAGACATAATTTTTCTGATACAAAATGTACCTCATCTGCATTTATCATCTGCCTAATGTACTCCATGGAAAAGATCATCATGGGGAGGATCTTTGGAAGCTTTTAACGGGGAAACTCACACCCATTTATTCTTAGCTCTATATAGTTATGGTGCAATTACTAGTCTCCAGTTCTGGCTTGGTTTGACAACTGCATGATATTTATAATTTATTCACTGATCCTTGGTTCCACTGTGTTGTTGAGGATACTCATGGATGGATGGAAAAAAAATTCAATGAATCTTTTGTAATTTAATTCTTCTAATATTTCATTAGCATCTTTGTCCAGAAGATGATAGATTGAGGTTGGGAATCTTGATTCACTTTTCTCATAGTAAACTAGAACTTTTTTTTCCTGAAAATATACAAACATATAAACCATGACTAAAGTGTATTTAAAAACTTCCTTTGTGTGAAGCTTGAGAAACTAGTCATGAATGGCATCTTTCAGGAATTGAATGAAATTAAACATAATGGAGGGCTTAGAGTCTAATTAAAGTATTAAGAGGAAGCCTATAATTTCTTCATCTAGCCACTGATATGAATGGTATCCTAGGAGGTAAGAAAGAATAGTGACTATATGATGAGTCCTATCAGGGAATGTAGAATATAGCTGTGGAGGATTCTTCTTGGCCAAGGGAGTTTTTGTAGCCATGAATAATTCAAGTGTTTTTGCTGCTGGAAAATTCTAACTTCTGGCACAATTCCCTAATGGTTTCATGGGGGAAAGGTGTGGTTTCTTTGATAACAAGACTAGCCTGCATCATATACATAATAGAATGGGCACTAATGGTGAAAAAAAATTCTCCCGTGGGGGGAAAAACCACCCTCTGATTTATATCATAACATGCATGAAATTTTTTTATTAATTCAGGGAAACTATGGGTTTTTGGGAATATATAGTATGGTAGGTTACTGTCCCATAGCCCTATATCATCAGCCTCGTCAATGAGTTTATCCTCCAACCAACAATATATGTCGAAGAGATACAAATCTGAAAGAGTCTCATGGATCTTAAAATCCATTTCAGTGAGGGCACCATGGTTAAGGTCCACATGAGGGTGAGCCATTGGATTGAATGGTTCTTGATCCTTCTCCTTCTGAGGCATAACTGCTCTCTGAAAAAGAATTTCTAAGATTTTATTTGTAGGTGCACATAAGGGGATTAGAAGAAGAGTGGAATAAAGAAAATTGAGTTCTTCATGATCTGTAAACAATTGAAGTTTTTTGCACTTTCTTTTGGTCTATAAAACCTTGAAATTAAAGCACCTATTACAATAAAACACTAAGAACATATTAACCTTTGAAACATGTGGGGAAAGGTGGTATTGTAGGGTGGCAAGGTTTCCGTTGACATGGAGCTGGCCCGTTGAGTAACAGATTGAATAGTTAATTATTTAATTGGTCTTTACGCGGGAGAAAGAGTGATTGGGTAGACGTTAAATGAGTGGCATCATGGAGTAATGGGAATGGTGGAGGGTTAATAGTCAACTGAGTGGTTTGATTATGGGGGAAACCACTTTTTGGAGGGGGCGAGGGAAAATAAGAGGAATATCATTGGGAGGTGCGAAAATATGTGTGCCTCACACGTAGCAAATCGAACGGTTTCAGAAACTGGTGATTTCAGACACCCCCCCACCCCGCCTGTCATTAAATTTTAGAGGATGAGGGGGGCCAAAAAAGAATGTGGACTATCGGATATAATCATGAGGGTAGAGATGAAGTGGAAGGAAACGAGAGTTTAACAATGATGTGATCAGTGAGTGGGAGGTGCGTCAAGAAGATTAAATGAAATGTTGGGTAGAGTGTAATGTTTGCGACTTTAGAATATGACATAAAATATGTCAAGTAAATCTAAAATGAATTAATCCTGAAACTTAGGATAAACCCTTTGTTTTTTATCTTTCCTCTTTAACTTGAGAATACATGAAATCCTTTGAACGAATATTTGGGATAAATTTCATGTATCTTCACATTTATTTTTCTTTCATTCTACCTACACTTTCAGTATTATAACATTTTTTCATCATTCTTTGTAGGGTACATTTATGCTCACAGACCCAAATCTCTTTTTTTTATTATGAAATTATAACTTATTCCTTCCCTTATTCCTTCCATTGACTCAGATTAAACTGTTGAGTCAATTTTATTTATTCCTAATTACTGATTTTCCAAGATTCAACTGTTTGGAAAATCCTTATTTTCTAACCTATTCAACAAAAAATTAAAATTGTTCAATCATGCTTAAACTGTATGATTAGAAAAAATAATCTATCAGTAGTGGCATTTTGATTTGCAACACTTTCAATATTATTATTTTTTAGGGTTTTATCTCCCTTCTTTTCTCCTTTATTTTCTTTATATCTTTTTTTTTTCAATATACCCTCTTTTCTTTTTCTTTTTTCATATTTTTTGGAAATCATTTTAATATTGAAAATCATGTACAATATGGAATTGAAGCTTGAAATACTCAATCACCTTGAGATCCTATAATTTTAGGACCCTAACAGTGGCTCCAGCTAAGGATGTCACTTCTCCAAGTGAAGTGTCAAGAACATAAGATCAGTAAACTTGAGTACTCCATTTTCTACAAAGTCTTCATTTGATTTCCTTTTCTGTTTTATGACAACTCATCAAACCAGGCTTAGAGCCTTCTCCACAAGCTTCAACCTTTGTTAATGAATTATCCAAATGAAAAACCATACCAATGGTGTTTACAATGATGAAAGATCAAACTGTATTCTTAAGAGAAGTAATGCTTCAACATCTTTCCATTGATAGGACCTCCAGGTATCTCTATTCCATCTAGTTCCTTAAAGAAATATGCATTGTTTCCTATGAAAGCTTCAATAATGTATGGCCCTTGCAAAAGGTTGTCACATTTTCCATGTTTACCTTTATATTCTCTTCTAGAAGCCCATATCAAAAAATTTTCTGCTAGATTAAAATCATCAACCTTTGTTCCTTTATAAAAAAATGTTCTTGATATTTTCTTGAAGCACTTGAGTTTTATAGACCTATTCTCTAGATTGCTATAATTGAATAGTTTTATTGATTCTTCTCTATACATCATTCGGTTCAAATTATATTTCTTGAATGATCTTCATGACTGGAACTCCTAAAGAGGAAGGAAAAATTGCAACCATTTGGTAGACCAATTGGTATGGAGACATGGAAATGGATTTTTTGGTAGTGAGTCTATCAACTGAAAGTGCATTCACCAAATTGTTATGCCATGATTTCTTACTTTCTTCCAAGAGATTTTTGATGATATTCACCAAAATTTTGTTTGAAGATTCAGACAATCCATTACGCTAAGGGTAATAGGTTGTTGAATGTCCCATAGTTATGTGGTATTTATGACAAAAATCAATCATTTTCTTGGACTCAAAGGCTGTAGCATTATCAATGATGAGTTTTCTAGGAAAACCAAATCTAGAAAGGATATTGGTATCAAGGAATTCAATAATGAAAGAATTAGTAGCATTTATAGAAGGAGTGGCTTCTATCCATTTGGTAAAGTAGATTGTGGTAGTAAGAATCCACTTATGTTGGGTAGAGGATGGGGGAATGAATTTCTCCAATGAAATCTAATCCCCATTTTTGGAAAGTGATTTCCACCCAAATTGGCTTTAAGGGCGAGGGAAACAATTTTCTCTTTCCTTTAAAAATTTGGCACTTGTGGTAGGCAGTTACCATCTTATGGATGTCAGGAAAAAGGTTAGGCCAATAGAAACCATATCTAAGGTTATTATTGGCAATGTTTTTACAATAAATATGGCCACCACAGTCACCTTCATGGAATTTTTGCATAAATTTATCTACATCATATTTTAGCAAAAATTTGAGTAAAAAACCTCCAACATCTTTCTAGTATAAGACATTTTCTACAATGGAGAATTTGATAGCTTTCAGTTTTATAAATATTGCTTTATTTTTGGACAAACAAGGAGGAGCATTTAATTTAAACAGAACATATAATATATTTTCATACCAGAGAGAATTTAGGAATTCTTCATCAATTAGTGGAGTGACGAGTTCCTCTTGATCATCCAATGAATAAACCATATTGATATCTAGTGCATGATAATTTGATTCAGCCATCAATTTGGCTAATCCTTGCCCTTTAAACAATTTGGTAGAATTTTTTTCCACATCATATTCCAGAATAAAAACAATCCATTTTCCTCTCTTCCCATCATGACCATTATTCATTAAAATTTATTTGACTATTGCATTAGGCACATAAACAATAATACGCGAATGTAAAATATAAACTCTAAAATCCCTTAGTGCTTTAACTAGAGTGAAATTATTTTCTTCCATGATGTTGTACTTTAAAGATGAATCTCTAAAGGCTTTGCTAAAGAATGAGAGTGGTTTTTCATGTCCTTGACTGTTTTTATGAAATAATACGACAACAATAGTATGTTTAGATGCAAAAGAAAAAATTATGAAGTCTTTGGTAAAATCTAGGCTGATTAGAACTGGAGTTTTTGTTAATTCTTGCTTGAATAGATAAAAATATTATTTATCTTCAATTTTCCACTTAATTTCTGAATCATTTTTAAGCATGTTAGTTACATTTCTCAAAATTTCTGCAAGATTAGGTATGGATATCCTCAAAAAAGTTATTTTACCAATGAAAGATTGAAGTTCTTTGATGTTCCTCGGATGAATTATTTTGAGTATACCTTAAATCATGCTAGGGTCAATTATAATTCCATATTTAGAATTAATGTGACCAAGCAGCTTTCCTTCTTTGAGGCCAAACAATGTTTTCTTACGATATAGGGAAATTCTGAACCTTCTACATGTTTAAAAAACTCTTCTTAGCTGTGAAAAGTGTTCTTCATAAATTTTTTTATATACAGTAATGTCATCAAGGTAGATCACAATGAAATGGCCAATTTCATCTGCAAAAGAAATTTCCATGGCTCTATGGAAAGTGGCACCAACATTCATTAATCTGAAGGGAATTTTCCCATACATGGAAGTCCCCCAACGAGTACTGAATTATGTTTTGTCCTGATCACTAGGATGCACTAAAACTTGATTATATCCTAAAAATCCATCTAACAAAGAGATCCTACTAGAGCCTACTACCCTCTGCAATATGTGATCCATTTTTGGTAATGGGTAGTTTTCCTTAAGGGATACTTTATTCAGATTCCTACATTTTCTTGATTTCTTTCTCGACTAAGGTCATTAAGACATGATTTATCCTACTCAATTTTTGTTTAAAAGGTTTTTGATCCTCTTTGATTGGAATTTTGCACTAAATAATGCTAGTATCATAAGATTTGAGGTCCTCATAGCTCGAAGAAAATACATATATGAATTCCTTAAACATAGCTATATACATTGTTTTTTAACTATGGGCACTAATTTTGATAGTTTTATCGTTTTGGGACTTTGTTCACTGCCTATGTTACACTCTTCAATATTTGTCCCTATTCGTTATATTTTTGGTTTTTTGGCCACGTAATTAAATTCAAGCAGTTATTATAAAGGAAAATTCCCTCTAGGCAAGATACTATCTTTGATTTTAATTGCTTCAAATTCCTCTTTTTCTGGGTCCTTATGTATTTCTATTTCATGTACAATTTTATTTGCTGAAATATCCACATTAGAAAAAACAAATTGTTTATCTACACTAATTTGTACATCAGTGTGACTGTCTTCTTCACAATTTGAGTCGATATTGCTATCCTCAAATTAATCCTTTGATTGTAAGAAACTCTGAATTTGTTTTTCATTACCAAATAATTTCCAGTATCTCATGTTATCAAGCATAGATGGGCGATGTTTAAATTCTATTATGTAGTGTCTGTTTGGATGAGGAAATTGACATGTGCTTTTTGAAAAGGCTAAACCATTTGCTATGACATTTTGATTTCTTGGAATAACAACGAGATTATATTATTCAAATTTTCTTAAGAAATCAAGCACGAAATTTCTGTATGATCTCAATCTAGGATGTTTGGCAAAATATTTTCCTTTAATTTGTTTTATGATTAGTTTAGAATCACCATGGATAGAAATCCTCTTAGTTCCTAATATTTTCAGCAATTTTAATCCTATGAGTAGGGCTTCAATTCTGCTATATTGTTGGTTCACTAAAAATTGAGTTTGTAGGAGTGACCTTTTGCATGAATGTTCCTTGAATTATATACCCAAATACCTTCTCCTCGGCCTACTTTGCCACATGATCCATCAAAACTTATATTCCAGAGAGGTTCATTTTTAGGGCCTTGTTGTACAATTTGTATTTGGTTCTCGTGTTTTTCATTAATATCATTTTCTACATGTGTAACCTGCATGTCAATGTCTCCATAATTATAAATAATGAAGGAGTCAAGGTCATTATATACAGAGTACAAAGGATATTTGTGTGTTTTTTCTTGACTACTCACCATGTACTTCATTAAATTTTCCCTATGCAATATTATTTTTTGAACAAACACTGGTATTGTGGCATGATCTTTATCCATTTGAAGGGTCCCTTGTAAATTTTGTCCCCATAAGCGTGAAAAAAGCATGCCATACTTAGGAGGGATGTTACGTACTACTATATCCATCAATAGACTTTTAGATGGTATCTAAGGTAAAGTGACATAAAGATCTTTGATAAGACCTAGACATCTAACTTTGCTAGAACCAAATGAGTACAAATCTTTGCAAGGTATAGTAATTTTGAGGCCAAGCTTCTCCATAACATCCTTTGGCATAAGATTATGTGATGCACCTGAATCCAACATGGAATTATGGAGAATGTTTTCATGAACATTAATAATGACATAAAAGGGAGGAACACCTCCTTCTTGGGGTTTACCATCAACTTTTGGCCCAAACAAGAGTTCAGGCTGATCATCATTTAAATTAACAGTATCATTAATTTACCCTATGTTTATCACCTTTAGGACCTGAGACCTATACATATTCTTTTTTATCAATTCAGTCAGAGGAATAGAAATTTTCAGTTCAGAAATTTCATTCTCAATGCTGAATGATGTTTGAACTTTGAGCAGATTTGAAAAATCAGTTCTTTCAGCCACTACCTTTTTGGTAAGTTTAGTTTGTTGACTTGTACTAGGAATATTTGTTTGGGCAGTTTTAGCAGAGGTATCAATTGTTCTCGTAGTAACGTTTTCTATATTCTTCTTTTTTGAATTGTTTACACTTTTCATTGAATTTTATGCTTTTTTGTTGAGATCGGGTTTAAACACCTTTTTGGCGGAGTTTTCGGGATTCTTTTTATTGGAATTATGAGAGTTTTTCTTGCTTATTAGGCTATATTTTCTATGAACATCCATTATAGCATTCTCAAGTCCCTTTTTATAGTCATTGGATTCTTCATATTTTAACTCTGTTTGAGTTAATGAAAATAATTCTTGTTCTTCGTGAGTGATAAACATAGTGTCATCTTCATTAATATCCATTAAGTTTATCTAATTTTATTCTACTTCTTCAACTAATGATTCATCCTCATCAACATAAGTATCTTGGAATGGAGGCCTAATTTGTTGATTAGGACCTCGTTGATCTCTTTGTCTTATCTGAGGAGGGTTTCTTCTTGGATTTTGATTTCCATTTTAAGGAGCTGGTTGATTTTCTCTAGGAATAGTTCTCTCATTCATGTTAATCCTTTCCATCATTCCCTCGATATTTCTACCCAATGATTCAATTTTAGCATTAGATGTGGATGTTGAAGGTTCTTCTCTTATAACAACTCTTCTCTTAGTTCTCATTCTAGCTCTCTTTACTAACAGGTTGGCTTCTACACTCACTGCATCCCTTTGAATTTCTTCTAATGTGGCGAAGTTTATTTATCTTAGCTGATAAGAAATTTTAGGCTTGAAAACATCTAGAAATATAACCAAGGCTACCTTGTCATGGTTTTTTATGAGAAGGAATTTCATTATATAAACTATTGAATTTAGTGCAAAAATCTGGAACACTTTCAACTAGGGCCCTTCTAATGTTTTCATATTCAGATAAAATTTTAAGAGTGTTATTTTTTACTCCCATCCTATTGAGGAATCTTTGATGAAATGAATGGATTCCATTGATGTTTTTTTCAGGTAAATCTTTGAACCATTTTCTAAGTTATCCACTAAATCTCTGAGAAAATATTCTTAACTTAACACTCTCTTCATCTACCTCTTGAAGGTGAAAACAATCATTAATTTTTTCAACATGTTGTTGGGAAGCTAGAGGATCAGCTCCATAAGATAATGTAATTTTAGTTTGGTAGTCTTGTGGCATAGCTACCAATGGTGCTGGAAACACCAATGGGGCATACCTAGCTACCTTGTTTGGTGGAGGTGGTGGAGGAAGGTGGACAGTGGAAGAAATAGGATGGATGATGGGAGGAGATGTGTGTGTGGAGGTTTGAGTAGTATTATGAGGAAGGGTAAAAGAAGTGGTAGGGATTATAGAAGAAGTAGGACTAGATGACCTAACATGGGCAGACTGAGAAGCAATAGAAGAAGTTGTTATAGCCAATGCAATTAATTTTGTAGATTATTGAAGGTGAGCATCATAAACGGTTGAAGTGAACTCTGTTACCAAATCTTGGAGAGTGTCAAAAACTTGGAGAAGCCATTGATCAGATTGAAGTTGTGAATAAGCCTCCTTCATTGGACTTTTTTGCAGAATAGATGGATCAAATACTGTCTGGTCTGTCCAATTCTTAGATTTAGTCCTAAATAAACCTTTTTCAAAGTGTAAATTAAACTGAATTTCCTATAAGGTGAGAAAGTTTTTAGGGAGGGAATTTGGTCTGTGAAGAAATATATTACTTGTTTGACTCTCGGTTCTAGGAGTTTTTCTTTAAAAAAATTTAGGATTATCCGCTATAGTAGGAGGATTTAGATCAGGATGGGATCTAGTAGAGATTATTTTAGGAGCTAGAATTCAGATCCGAAGCACAGAAAAACTGATTATTTACACAAACTGAAAGAAAACCAATCTTAGAAAATACTTCTATCATATAATGCTTTTTTAACCGGGGTGTCTAAATTTGAATGAAATGTCCATTTTCTTCAGTAGATTCCCCAATATGGTCGGCAATATCTTATCATTATATAATTTTAAGATTGGAAAGAATAATTATATAGGACAACATCAAAACCACTTTGGATCCTAGGATCTATCCATCATAGATTCAGAAAGGGATCTCTTTTTTAGATTTAGCTTTGTTTTATGAATATCATATTAGGCTAATTATAATGATTGTAGGGATTGATTTTTGATTGATTATTTGGTTGGATGAGTAGATCTATTTAAAAAAATTCCATTGGGATATGGAGTCATAAAAGGCTGGGTTGTTGCATCAAATTTTCAAGAGAATCCATAAGGCACGCTAACTACACTTACTGGATCTTAAAACATAACAAACTATGAGATGAAAGAAATGATTAATTCAATAATGATTAAAAAGAATTTAAGAATTCCTTAACTAGAATTCAGAAGGAAAAAATTTATATTCTAAATAAAGCCAGAAATAAGGTGCTCTTACAAAAAATATTAATCTTCAAATTTATGTTTTACAATCATATTTAAATAATGCACTAAGAGAAAAAGAAATGGAAAACATTAACACATAAAAGAAATAACATCACCAGATAAAAATAGCTCAAGTATCCTATAAAAGGTATTTTATTATTGATGCTCTTGCTTTGAAAAATACAATTCTCCAATAGAAAAGTTTTACAATCCAGGGTCCAACCCCTGAGACTCATAATTTATGAAGTATTTCACTAAACTCTAAAACAATTGCCCTATCTACTAGGAAATATGTTATTAATTACCATAATAAGCAAAATTTGACTAGTGTGAACATGAAGTGGACACGATGAAATAATTTTACATGGTCCTATTATTAAGAAGGTCGTTGCTGCATGATTCGATCTGTTGTTGTGATGGGTGATTTGGGCGATTTTTTGATGTGCCAATATGGCTCATACGTCGGCCTTCACCCTTCTTGGTATTCACACAAATTTTCCCATTGTTGCTCAAATGGAACCTTTATCCTAGACACCTTTCAATAGATTTCATCTGTCTCTGTGAATATAATGAAACTGAGCCTGAACCCAAAAATGTGTTTAATTTCATGTTGAATAAATATATCACTACTCATGGCATTAAGGAAATCTCTTCCAGTCATTTCTCCCTTAAGATCTGCAAACATGGTTGTATCCTTAGCAATGTATTTTAGTTTCTTTACATAGACTTCCCTAGTAATAAGCTTGTCATTTATCACAAATAGTGAAGGTTACCCTCTTTTGGTCAGTGGCTCGATTCTGTTAAAGAATCTACTGACAAGAATTTCTAAATTATGGCACTTTTCCTCTAACTATGTGACAAATTTTTTCTTGATGAGTACCTTCTTGACCTCCATAACTATTTTTGTTCTATCTTCAACTCCAATTTCATCCAATCCATACCTTCTCTTTCAATTTAGAAACATGAAGATGTTGTTTGCAGGCGCATACATGTTTCCTAGTTCCTTGGTGACACTAGATATTGTATGATTGACACTTTCAATTAATCCATTTTGTTCAAATATGACTTGAATATAAGGCCATATTTCATTCATAGAGTCAATTATGCTTTTCCATATGATATCCTTTGCCTGGCCAATGGTGTGACCAATGGAAGTTTACTTCTCTTCCTTTTCCAATATCTCAATTTGTTTTTGGGTTCTTTGCACTTCTATCTCATGTGCATTATCAGATCTTACTTTTTAACCCTTCAAGATGTTAATTTTTGCTTCCGGACTTTTTATATATTCTGTTTGGATGGACATATTCTCCATGGATTTAGCCAGTTGTTCTATACCACTTGATGTACATGAATTTGTTGATGAATTTGAAGGGATGACTATAATAGGAACAAACTCCAAAGGAATGATAGCCATCTCTGCTGCTTTTTCCTTTTCCTTTACCCTTTTTTCCATTTCGGTCTCCATCTACTTTTGTTGTGCTGACTGTTCCATTATCAGCTTCATCATCTCTGATTTTTGTGATTCATTCTCCTCTATGTGCTTGGTCATAGGGTCTTCAGTAGCTAACATTTTGAGTTTCTTTCTCAGAGTTTCTTTTTCTGCGTTCGTATTTTTAGGATCTCTTCCAATACCTCTACATTTTCTGGATAATACCAATCTTTACAACAAAATCCTCCAAGGACTTAATTCCGGTATCCTTTGCAAGAGAATAAATCTTCTCCATCTCAAGTTGTGACTAAATATTGGACAGTGATACCTACAATTTAGATAGTCTCATTGCAATACTATTCAAGGTAGGTGAGATCATCTCTCCAGTATGATTGTAAATTTCCATTTGATCTATTGGGTGGACGTCCTTGACATTAAACTCAAATGATGTTGGATTGAAATCAATAAGTAATTTTGGCTATGAAATCTAGCCTTATAAGAAAGTCATGTGCATGTTTCCTTTCTCTGAATTAAATGTTGATAGAAGCCTGCTTTGTAAACTACTGGTTTTCTTCCAAAATTGACTGTAAGTGTTGGTCTTCAATATCTCATTTTTCCTCTTGATGTCCTTGAAGGTGTCATATATTGTTTCCTCCTTTTACCCCTGTGACAACAGTAGATGTAGGTGTTTGAAGGCTTTGCTGCTCAAATGGAATTGTAGCTAAACTTGTAGGAGAAAATACATGTTGGCCACTTGCTGGAGAAGAACTTGGAGAGTCTCTGATATTTATCACTGTCTATTGACTTGACTCCTGGCCTTAATCTATATCCATGGGAGTTATTTCTCTCTTCCTATATTTCATTTTCAAATCCCCGCTAGATGTATCAGTCCCCAAAGGAGACTAATCATCTCTCGATCTTTTCGCTGTTGCCTCTTTCTATTGTTTTTTTCCCTTGTCTTGTTTATCCTTTGTACTCTTATTTTCTTGTGGAGTAGGGGTTTGTATACTTGAAGATGAAATTAGCTTCTCTTCAGCCTCCTGCAAGGTGTTTGCTTTCCACTATGTCTGGTTCATGAATTGTTCAATTCCAGGCTTGTGGGTGTGAATGTATGGACTGTATTTGTTTTCAACCCTATTCTTAGAGATAATTCCCAATGGGTCATAAGAACAAGTTAAACAATGTGTAAATTCCTTTTCTTTCAACATCTTTTCAGCCTCTGCGCCAGCTACTCTACTGTTGCAAATGAAAGGACCAATTTGGGATTTGATCCTGAACTGAGACTTCATTTTTTCTAATACAAAATGTGCCTCATATGTATTTATCATCTGCCTAATGTACTCTGGGGAAAAAATCATGATGGGGAGTAACTTTGGCAGCTTGTAAGGGGGAAACTCACACTCGTATATTCTTAGCTCTATAGAGTTCTGGTACAAGTACCAGTCTCCAATTCTACCTTGGTCTAACAACTACATGATATTTCTAATTTCTTCGTTGTTCCTTGATTCTAGTGTGTTGTTGAGGATTCTCATGGCTGGATGGACAAAAATTCAATGAATCTTTTGTAAGTGTAATCCTTCTGATCTTTCAACAACATTGTTGTCTAGAAGATGACATACTAAGGTTGGGAATATTCATTCAATTTTTTTCATTGTAAATTGTAACATGTTTGCCTGAAAATATACAAACATATAAACCATGAATGAAGCGTATTTAAACACTTCCTATGTGTGAAACGTGACAAACTAGTCATGAATGGCATCTGCGAGGAATTGACTAAAATTAAACATATTACAGGGCTTAGAGTCTACTGAAATTATTGAGATGAAGCCTATCATTGCATCATATATCCACTAATTTAAATGGTATCCTAGAAGGTAAGAAAGAACAGTGACCATATGATGAGTCCTATCAGGGAATTTAGAAGATGGATGTGTAGGATTATTATTAGGCAAGGGAGTGTCTGTAGCCATGAATAATTCGAGTGTTTTGGCTATGCTCGAAAAATATAACTTTTGGTGTAATTCCCTAAGGGTTTCATGGGAAAAAGGTTTGGTTTCTTTGATAATAGGAGCCTGCATCATCTACATAATAGACTAGGCACCAATGGTGAAAATAACTTCTTCTGTGGGGGAAAAAACTACCCTCTGATTTATATCATATAGGCATGACACTTTCTAATTAATTCAGGGCAACTATGGGTTTTGGGAATATATAACATGGTAGTTTAGTGTCCCATAGCCCTATATCATCAGCCTCGTCAATGAAATTATCTTCCAACCAACAGTATATGTCGAAGAGATCAAACTCTGAAAGAGTCTCATGGATCTTAAAATCCCTGTCAGCAAGGGAAACATGGTGAAGTTCCACATGAGGGTGAATCATTGGATTGAATGGTTCTTGATCCTTCTTCTTTGGAGGCATGAATTTTCTCTTAAAAAAAAAATAACAGGAGTGTATTTGCAGGTGCACATAAGGGGATTAGAAAAAGAGGGGAAGATAGAAAAGGGAGTAATGCTTGATCTACATACAATTGAATATTTCTATGCTTTATTTTGGTCTGTAAAACCTTAAAATTCAATCACCTTTACAATAAAACACTGAGAACATATTAATCTTCGAAATAGGTGGGGAAAGATATTTTTGTATCATGGCGGGGTTTCTGTTGACATGGCACAGGCCCATTGGGTAATGGATTGAATAATTAATTGTTTAATGGGTCTTTAGGCAGGAGCAGGAGTGATTGGACAGATGTAACAACAGTGGCATGATGGAGAAACGTGGATAGTGAAGGGTTAATGGTCAATCGAGTGGTTTTATTACAATGGAAACCCCTTTTCGGAGGGGGTCAGGGATGGTAAGTGGAATAGCATGAGGGGGGTGGGAAAATATGTGTGCCTGACACATAGCAGATGATTTGGTTTCAGAAACTGCCCATTTCTGATCCCCTTGGCATTTAGTTTTAGAGGATGAAAGGGGGCGAAAAACAATGTGGACCATGGGATGTAATGGTGGGTGAAAAGATGAAGTGGAAGGTGACAAGAGTTCAATGGTGATGTGATGGGTGAGTGGGTGGTGGGGTCAAGTAGATTAAATTAAATGTTGGGTGGAGTGTAATGTTAGGGACTTTAGAATATGACATAACATATGTCAAGTAACTCTAAAATGAATTGATTCCGAAACTTAGGATAAACCATTTCTTTTCGATTTTTCCTCTTTAACTTGAGAATACATGAAACCCTTTGAATGATGTTTTGGGACAAATTTCATGTATCTTCACATTTATGTTTCTTTAATTCTACCAACCCTTTCACTATTATAACATTTTTTCATCATTTTTTGCAGGGTGCATTTAGGCTTGCAGACCCAAATATCTCTTTTTTTTCATGAAATTATAACCTATTATTTCTCTTATTCCTCCCACTAACTCATGTTAAACTATTGAGTCAATTTTATTACTTCCTAACTACTAATTTTTCCAATATTGAACTGTTTGGAAAATCCTTATTTTCTAACCTATCTAACAAAAATTTAAAATTGTTCAATCATGCTTAAACTGTATGATTGGACAAACTAATCTATTAGTAGTGGCATTTCGATTTGCAACACTTTCAGTATTACTATTTTTTGGGGTTTCCTCTCCTTTCTTTTCTCTTTTTTTTTCTTTATATCTTTTTTTTCCAATATACTCTCTTTTCTTTCCTTTTTTCATATTTTTTGGAAATCACTTGAATATTGAAAATCATGTACAATATGGAATAGAAACTTGAAATAATAAATCATATTGAGATCCTATAATTTATAGGACACTAATATAATAAACCTATGAACCCACTCGTTCCAGGTCTTTTCATCCCATACCTCCATCCCCATGGCCAGTTGCGCACAGATCTCCCTGACCATAAAAAAGACTAGTTGGTGGGGTAGTTGGAGGTTCAAAGTGCAATGTCATAATTTTTTTAAATTCCTTAAATACCTGAAAAGCTCCCCTGTGCATCTCCCACCAATGCATTGGAGTTGTGCGCATAGAAAAATCAAGCGCCCAAAACCTTTGTTCCTCTCGAAAAACTCTTTCCAACGCTTCCAGAAATTCTTTGATCTACTAGAACCATCAAAATAGGGTAGTTATCTTACCTCTAAGGAGACACACAAGAAGTTATTCATGATCTTGAGACATCACAGTGTAGATACATTGTGTAATCGATTTTTCCAGTTCTCCATATTGCCATTTGAGTTTGAGAAACATGAAATATCCTTCTCCCAATTTAACATCCCATCAACTGTATGGTTGATTCAATATTCATCCCGCGTAGTCAACTTGTAAATATAGCCGACACCATCCCCTTCACGTACTGGTTCTGTATATCGTTCCCATCCTACTGGATCTAGTGGGACTATCACCCGCATGGCGTAATTCTCAAAGATCATGATTCTACGCTTCAGGTTGATGATGCCTCCCATGTCAATGGCACAATCCAATCCCAACAATGCAGGCTAGGGGTATGCATCATCCACAATTTGTATGACATTGAAATCCATGCATATCTTCACTCCAGAAATGTCTACCACGACTTATGGAAGCTTTTAAAGTGGAATGATCTTTTGTTGATTAGCCATGCATAGTTGAATGGTGAACCATTCCAACTTTGGTTCTCTCATCTTATGCCAAGTTTGCTTAGGTAAGACATTTGCATCAAACCCTAGAACCAACATGACTTCATCCATATCGTACTATCCAATCTACATAGTCATGCACATCTCCAGAACAGTTCTCTTCTTGTTCTTATAAATTTTATTTACGACCATACTCTCGGTTCGAGGTACTTATTTTTCCACGCAGATGTCTATCAGGGAATGTAGATTATCTACTGCCTTTTGATTACATAGTAGGCTAATGAAGGCTTGTACGAATGGTTTGAATTCATCATCAAGATTTGGTTCCATGGTAGACCTTGACATGGACACTCCTGCAACAACAAAATCATTCCTGGCTTCAATGAAAATCTCTTTTTCTTTCTGAAGCTAGAGTTCTTTCTTCTAGTCATATGCCTCTCTGAACAGTGGCTCTACGTTAGCCTTTTCCTCATTTCCTCCAGTCGCAACACCACTACATGTAATTACATTTACACTTGGACCATCATCACGCGGTTCAACTTTAACCATTTCTATGTTTTGCATAGGAGTTTCCTTCTTTTCCTGCATTTTATTTTTTAACACAAGAAAGCCTTGAATTAAATGATCAAATTTCCTACACTACCTGTAGTAATGTCGCACAGGGTTCAGGTACTCATGTGCATAGTGTTCAACATCTTGACAGTTATAGCAAATTAATTTCCCTCTTCCTCGACTTGCGCATCCACCCCTCCCCCCTCCCTGTCCTCTTTCTAGGGATCATCCCCATTCTAGAGGGAGATGCTGGTGATGAAAGGTCAACCTACATCCTGTATAGGTTCTCATTTTTGGTAAATAGGTCAAGCATCCGGAAGTGGTTCTCATTGTGACCAAATAAAGAAAACAATCTGCACCATTTTTCTTTAGTTCTCACACATAAGCTTCTAATTGAAGGAAATGATATGTATCAAGTTTTCCAGCCACCCTACAATGAGTGCACCATAGTGTGGGGATACTAGGTCCAGAAACATCCCTAGGGCAGAGTGGATTTGATCCCCCGACTTGCAAGTACTCCAAAAGCAGAGGGCACTGGTATTTGGTGTGGCCAACACCCTTGCAGCGTATGCAGCAGACATCTGTGCCAACTTCTTTACACTGGTATCTACATAAATTTTTAATTTCTAAATGCATAGCTTCTAATTGGCTTTGAATTTGCAGCACTCCAAATTGAGCATCTTCTCTAGTAGCAACTTCTAATTTCATAGAAATTTCCAGAGCTTCAACCTGAGAATCAATCTTCTGCTGACCCATAGTTCCACGCAGATGTGGCAAGAGCATCGAAATGAACCATTCCTTATGTTTCTTATCATCATAAAAAAATCCTCCATTGCTGATGGTTTTCTTTAGTCGTTGGTCAGCTTCCCAAATGGATTCATTTGTCCCTTTCTTGAAATATTTTAGTTATATTACGCACTGTGAAAAGGAAATCAGCTTCCATGATCCGAATTTATGCAGGAATGCAACAGAATAGAGAAATAACCATAAAAAAAGAAATACAACAGAAATAAGGCTTCATTTCATTAATATCAAATCACAAAAATATGCTTACAAACATGATGGAAATAAAATAGCTAGGGTGCTGGTAGAGAATCTTTGAGAAGATATGTGGCAGCTACAGACCTCTAAACTTTGTTATAATGAGGCTCAAGAGTCTATTTATTATGGAGAAACAAGGGAGAACTTTAAATGTCCAAAAAAAAACCCTTGGAGATGAAGCGCCAAAACTATGGCCCCATTTGGGTAAATTGGTGTTTCAACTTCCTGGGGACGTAACTTTGGCGTACTATCTCCATTCGGGGCTTGAAAATAGCTCTGGAAGTTTAGGACCCAAAAAACTGCTAAAAATTGTAAGTTCTGAAAAAACTGAAAGAGACAATGGTGGGGCCCCAAGTGGAATAGGTGGGTGGCCACCAATATCCATCTAGATCATTCCTGCCCCATTGTGTTGAGTTCCTCCATGAGATGAGGAAACTTATGTTGAACTTGGTCCCTAGTGAACCACTTGCCTTGGTGCAGGAGTTGGCCAGCTTTGAAAACCCGATACAGTTGGATCTTCTGTCGGCGAGTGTTCTTGATTTGAATATCCATGTTATAGTCTATGGTGTCCTGTTCCATGTAGTCTGGGTTTAACTCTTTTGGTGTGAATTCTTCTGCAATGTCAGAGGTGTCCAATAGAGGTGGGAAGTAGCGATGAAGGTGTTCTACATTGAATACTGGGTGCAGACCAAGGAATGGTGGAATACTGAGCTCGAAGGCATTGTTCCCTATAACCTTGGTGATGGTGTACGACCCATATTGTAGCCGACGAATCTTGCGGTGGGGTCCAGTGAGGCACTGCTTCTGCAAATGTAGCCACACTTTTTCACCCACCTGGAAGTTGTATGGCACCCGATGTTGATCATGTAATTTATTGTGCATAGCATTGGCTCTGTCCAATATGTCATGAAATTGTTGGAGGATGTGCTGAATGAGCTCGATGAAGTTATTTGCTTTGTCAGCTTCAAACTGGACATGAGCCGAATCAACCTGAGTAGCTGCAAATGGCATGGCTATGTCAATGGGACATAGTGGTTAGAATCTCAAGCCCACCTGAAAGGGGTTGTGGCCGGTTGAGATGTGGAGAGCTCATTTATAACTGTGTTGTACGTAGGGAAGGCTCTCATCGCATGTGTGTGGATGCTTTGAATTGTACACATGTAGAATGTGTACAATCATCATGTTGATGACCTCTGTCTGGCCATCAGTTTGGGGATGGAAAGATATGGACGTGGTGAGCTTGGTGTCCAACATTGACCAGAGGCTGGACCAAAATGTGATGAGGAACCTGCTATTGTGATCTAATTGATAGACCGTGGGATCCCAAAGTGCACCTACACTCGTTCAAAGAAGAGTTTAGCAATGGCTTCTGTTCTGATATTTGTTTAGTAAGTTTAGTGTCCTAAATTGTTAACATAAATTATTGACCAGGGGTAGTAAATTGATGAAGTGTAATGCACTATATGTGCCTAATTATCCCTTTTTCCTACTTCATTATTTTAAGGTTTTGTTGATGTTTTTGGGAGTTTTTATATTTTGATTCTTAGCATTCTATGAAAAAGATGAAATTAATCTATTTAAAAAGGAAGGAAAGAATTTTTTTATTAAAGCAGAGTTTTATTCACAAGTTTTATTAAGAAATGGTGAAAAATAGAAATCCTAATCCATGGATATTGCAACTCAATTAAGAATTCAAGAAATGAAAGAAACTAATAACTAAAACATTACAGCTGAATTCAATTCATTTAATTGAGATCTATTGGAAGAGCTTGTGAAAAAGATTTAGTCTAATGAGGATCTCCTATAACATGAAATGAAATACTGAAACAATTAATAACTCAAACCTTACAACTAAATCCAATTCATATAATTGAGATTTATTGGAAGAGCTTTTGAAAAATATTAAGTGTAGTGTAATGATGATCTCCTATAACATGAAATGAAATACTAAAACAATTAATAACTCAAACCTTACAACTGAATCCAATTCATATAATTGAAATTTATTGGAAGGGCTTGTGAAAAAGATTAAGTGTAGTGTAATGAGGTTCTCCTATAACTTGAAATGAAATACTAAAACAATTAATAATTCAAACCTTACAACTGAATCCAATTCATATAATTGAGATTTATTGGAAGATATTTTGAAAAAGATTAAGTGTAGTGTAATGAGGATCTCCTATAACATGAAATGAAATACTAAAACAATTAATAACTCAAACCTTACAACTGAATCCAATTCATATAATTGAGATTTATTGGAAGAGATTTTGAAAAATATTATGTGTAGTGTATGAGGATCTCCTAGACAATTACTGTATCTATAAGTCACTAACCATTTCAATTTAAGATTTAAATGCTCTTTACTTGGTCGAGCACAGTAACTGTTTAACCATGAAAGACAAGAAATAAAACCTAAGCACCTACTGCAACTATGAGTCACTATCCATTCATTAACATAATTTACTCAGTTGGATACAATAATTGCAAATTATGAAATCAGTAAATTGAGAAAAAAGTACAGAGAGATGCTAAATAGAAACTAGAATGAACTTAGCTAGAAAATGCATGAAACCTCCTTAGCAGAAGGGGCCCTCTGCTACCAATTCAATGAACTCCTTAGTTCCTTGAATATGTGATCAAAACAACATCAAAGAACTTATTTATTGATAAACTCACAAATATACATCTCATTCCATCTCAAGCCTTGTTACAAAATACTCTACCATCCCTTCTCTTCCTTTTGTATTTTTTTACATTTTTTTGATAGGAGAAAGATTCTCCTATTTATACAAAAATATGAGAAGTTATCTCATTAATGAGAGTCCATGAATCTCTCCCTATATCTCTATAGTTACAATCAAAATACGAAATGATAAGACACATGTCTTTTTAGAGTTTCAATACAAAATAGGAAATGAGACACATATCTTCTTAGAGTTTTAATACAAAAAGGAAATGAAACACATATCCTTATGATCCCATGATATTCTCCACTCAAATTCGAATTTGGTTTTGGTAGGCCACATTAAGGTCTTTTAGCAGCTTCCTTTTGACCTACACATGGCAACAATCTCATCCCACTTGTTAGGTATAAGCATATGCACATTATTTTCTAATTTTTAACCACAAATTCACTTAAAAATGATAAGAATTAATAAAGTTTGGAAAAACATAAATGTAACCCAA
Source organism: Pinus albicaulis (assembly GCA_034641835.2). Lineage (NCBI taxonomy): Eukaryota > Viridiplantae > Streptophyta > Pinopsida > Pinales > Pinaceae > Pinus > Pinus albicaulis. The sequence goes on along the minus strand of CM076583.1, from coordinate 880,973,935 downwards.
TAGTGGTAATTGTAAGGTAAATGTAATTAAATGGAGGTGGAGTGAAGGTGGTAATATGGAAATATAAGTGAAAATGTAATGGAAGTGAATGCCAATTTCGAGGCCCAACATACCCCCCAATTGAAGCTATTGCATGTCCTCATGCAATCTATTACATTAATTCTTTTTTATCCTTGAGCTTTGACTTAACTTTGCGTGAGATTATTTGATAACTTCATACTTCTGCAAAGTGTTTTACTTGAATTGCAACATGGTTGGTTCTTGTGTTACAACAATATTTTGTTGTTGCATCCAATTTTAAACTTTAATCTTTGCATAATGATAATTTTATTTTTATTGCAAAGTATATATTTATTGGATGGCATCATGGTTGGTTCTTATGCGACAACCATGATTGTGTTTGTATCCATTCATATTTTGAGTACATTTGAAAAGCCATTGTATGCTCATAATAATAATGTAATAGTTAATATCTTTTGGAAGTATGTGGGTTTCTGAATGTGATATGAACATGGCAAAGTATGAATATGAATGTATCCACCCCCCACCCCCCTCCCCTCCCCCCCAACTGATGGTATTGGCAATGAGGAAGATATGTTTTTTTTCCAAAAATTATCATTCTAGCTTTTCAAGGAATTCTATGGTAAAAAAGTTAGAAAATGACGTACCTTAACTTACCCTTTGGAAATGGATGAGTTGCATGTGTGTACTGAAGAGTGTGGCTATTGATGTTGTTGGAATATATAAACAAATGAATTTGATCTGCTTATTTGTTCTCTTTATGCTGATGACAAGATTGGGATCTTTATTGCTGCTGATACAAATTGATTCATGTTGTAAACTACTAAAATGATGTAGTCTTCAATCGTTACAAAATCCGATGGTACAATTCTAGTCATGCGAATAAATGTGTTGATTTTGAGCATGAGGAGAAGTCATTGGATTACGGACCATTGATGAATGTCATTAAACAATGCGAGGCAACCTCACCATTAATGTCAATGAGTGCCAAGGCACCTAAGTACATCTTGCGAAGTGCGAATAGATGGGCTGATGTCAAGCTACTTGCAAGATCTAAAAATCAAGGGACATTAATGTATTTCCATGATTTTCAACGAGAGAACTTGTCATTGATGCATACAAGCCTAAAGGTACTATTAAGGAATCTAGTCTTGGACCTAGATAATGTGCTGATGTCGATAGGCCAAGACTTGTTAGAAGGAAGGCCTTAATGAATCCTCCATCATCTAACGCGAGCATGAAAAAATGATTTCTGAAGGACTATCAATTCAATAATTTGCATTGAAGCAATATTTATTTGCAAAATGAAAAGGATAGGAAAAGGAAAATGGAAATGGATGATGAAAAATAGAAAATGACAATGGGAAATAAGCATGTAGGTCAGCTTCTTTCTTTTATTTGTGGAGTAGAAAAAAAGTAATGGAAAGTGTGTGTGAATGAAGGGAAACGAACAACTAACTCTTGCTGGGAACATACTGGTGGTTTGGTTTGACTTTCTTGGTTGGATTTACAATTCAAAAAGGAAGGAAAAGTAATGGTCTTGATAGATATGAACATGGACTTGTTCTGATGTTTCTCATGAAATTGGTCCTTTCGATCATCCCAAATCTGCAAAAATACTTGACATAAAGGACATAAGTGTGTTAAAAAAGAAATGGCCAATTTCTTTCTGATTCTTACACAAAAATTTGAATGTCAAATAAAGCAGATTAAGGAAAATCGAAAGTGTTATATCTAGTCCAATTCATGATATCTATAACAATCCATTTTTAAAGAATAACCATGAAAAATAAATCAACTCCCTGTTGTCAGATGACTTCATGCACTATGCTCAGTAAAACAATCAGCATCACAAAGATTTGATGTGTCCTGCAACTTAAAAATTCATAGAAAAATACACATCAACAATATTAATGCCAATTGTTCAGAAATCATCTAAATAGTCTTCCAATTGTCCTGCAAACCATTAGTAAGAAGAAATTCTAATATTTTAGTTATTTATTTATTTTATTTATTATTATTATTATTATTTCTTTATTAAAAGAAATTATTAATAAAGATTTTATTTTATTTTATTTTATTATTTCTTATATATATATATATATATGAAATAAAGCATTAATAAAATAATCATCTTTATGAATATTTTTGAAACAAATTCATGTCAATACCTCTTTCATGCAAGATAAAAATAAAAAAACTTGAAATTTCTAAAGTCAAGTTCCTAACTATGAAAGAGATGGAAGCATAATCCTTCTCAATTTATACAATTTTCATTTGATGCACATGTGATAATGCCTTTGCCTCAAATAATCTATTTGTCACTCATCATGTGCCACCACAGATGAATTCTACCACATTTTCCTTCAAATAAGGAAATCATATCCTTCATTATTTCTCAAAATTGAATTTTATAAAACCGTGACTGTTTATATATATATAAAAAAAAAAAAAAAAAAAAAAAAAAAAAAAAAAAACGTTTTTCTCTCACGCACACTACAAATTAGTTCTCCGAATAACCTTGAATTTCTCCCAAATGGATGCGAATTTTATTAAGTTATTATAATATTACCTAGTTCACCTCATTCCTAAAAAACCCCATGTTTTATTATTTTCTAGTTCACCTCGATTTTCTCAGAAAATGCATTTTAAAATCGGTTCTTTTTAACAATTATGCATTTTGTTTTCTGGCAATTACTTCTGCAATAAAATTGTTGTGGTTTGATATTTTTTTATTTGTAGGTTTTGAAGTGTAATGGCTTGTCTCTCACAGAGAAGTTCAGATCGATCTCCCTCATTTCAATTACTTGCAATGGAATCTACAATCTTCTCTTCATCGATCGTCGAAATCTTCTCTTCATCAGCAATTTGCAATCTTCTCCTCATCAATATTTTTTTCATGTGATATACTTTCATTGTCTGCAAATTTTAAAAATGATTTCTAATAACTATTGTTTGAAGAAAAACGAATATGGAAAAGAGAAGGTTCCAATTTTTTTTATTGCAGTGCATAGGTCTTTGTATAGATTGAAGTCCTACATATATGCCGAAGGCCAAGCCAAAGTCTAGCCTCAGGCATATGCGTACGTCTTATTTCCATGAGCCAAAATATTTTTTAATTTTTAATTTTTAATTTTTTTTTAATTTTTTTTTAATTGTTTTGTTAATAAAATTATATATATTATATTTTCAAAGATATACATATATATTTTATTGAAAAAACAATTTATTGAAAAAAAAATCTTTTTTATTTTATTTTATTTTAAAGTTTAGTAAATCAAATGAAATGATGAATTTTTTTATTTTTTTTACATAAAAAATTTTTCTAATCCTGTAGACCACACAAAGTGCAGGAGGAGAGCATACTCGAGAAATTTTATTTTATTTTTTTAAATGTAAGAAATAAAGCTACCTAGTTACACTTCCCTGGTAACGGCGCCAAAATGTTTAATCAATTTAGTGTCCTAAATTGTTAACATAAATTATCAACCAGGACTAGTAAATTGATGAAGTGTAATGCACTATATGTGTCTAGTTATCCCTTTTTCCTACTTCGTTGTTTTAAGGTTTTGTTGATGTTTTTTGGAGTTTTTATATTTTGATTCTTAGCATTCTATGAAAAAGATGAAATTGATCTATTTAAAAAGGAAGAAAATAAAATGTTTATTAAAGCAGAGTTTTATTCACAAGTTTTATTAAGAAATGGTGAAAACTAGAAATCTTAATCCATGGATATTGCAATTCAATTAAGAATTCAAGAAATAAAAGCAACTAATAACGCCAACATTACAACTGAATCTAGTCCATTTAATTGAGATTTATTGGAAGAGCTTGTGAAAATATTAAGTGTAGTGTAATTTGGATCTCCCATAACATGAAATGAAATACTGAAACAATTAATAACTCAAACCTTACAACTGAATCCAATTCATATAATTGAAATTTATTGGAAGATATTTTGAAAAATATTAAGTGTAGTGTAATGAGGATCTCCTATAACATGAAATGAAATACTGAAACAATTAATAACTCAAACCTTACAACTAAATCCAATTCATATAATTGAGATTTATTGGAAGAGCTTGTGAAAAATATTAAGTGTAGTGTAATGAGGATCTCCTATAACATGAAATGAAATACTGAAACAATTAATAACTCAAACCTTACAACTGAATCCAATTCATATAATTGAGATTTATTGGAAGAGATTTTGAAAAATATTAAGAGTAGTGTAATGAGGATCTCCTATAACATGAAATGAACTACTAAAACAATTAATAACTCAAATCTTACAACTGATTCCAATTCATATAATTGAGATTTATTGGTAGAACTTTTGAAAATGATTAAGTGTAGTGTATGAGGGTCTCCTAGAAAATTATTGTATCTATAAGTCACTAACCATTTCAATTTAATATTTAAATGGTCTTTACTTGGCCGAGCACAGTAACTGTTTAACCATGAAAGACAAGAAATGAAACCTAAGAAACTACTGCACGAATGATTTTCTATCCACTCATTAGTAGACTTTGCTCAGTTGGATACAGTAATTACAAACTATGGAAGCAGTAAATTGGGAAAAAAGTACAGAGAAATGCTAAACAGAAACTAGAATGAACTTAGCTGGAAAATGCATGAAACCTCCTTAGCAGCAAGGGCCCTCTGCTACCAATTCAGTGAACTCTTTAGCTCATTGAAGATGTGATGAAAATAGCATCAAAGAACTTCTTATTGATAAAATCACAAATCTACATCCCATTCCATCTCAAGCATTGCTACAAAATGTTCTACAATCCCTTCTCTTCTTTTCCTATTTTTTTACATTTTTTTGATAAGAGAAAACTTCTCCTATTTATAAAAAAATATGAGAAGTTATCTCATTAATGAGAGTCCATGAATCTCTCCCTCTATCTCTAGAGTTACAATCAAAATATGAAATGATAAGACACATGCACTTTTAGAGTTTCAATACAAAATAGGAAATGAGACACATATCTTCTTAGAGTTTTAATACAAAAAGGAAATGAAACGCATATCCTCATGATCCCTTTATCTTCTCCACTCAAATTCGAATTTGGTTTTGGTATGCCACATAAAGGTCTTTTAGAATCTTGTTTTTGACTTACACATGGTAACAATCTAATCCCACTTGTTAGGTATAAGCATATGCACATTATTTTCTAATTTTTAACCACAAAATCACTTAAAAATTCTAGAATTAATAAAGTTTGAAAAAGCATAAATGTAACCCAATAGTGGTAATGGTAACGTAAATGTAATGAAATGGAGGTGGAGTGAAGGTGGTAATATGGAAATATAAGTGAAAATGTAATGGAAGTGAATGACAATTTCAAGGTGCAACATACCCCCCAACTGAAGCTATTGCATGTTCTCATGCAATCTATTACATTAATTCTTTTTTATCCTTGAGCTTTGACTTAACTTTGTGTAAGATCATTTGAAAACTTCATACTTCTGCAAAGTGTTTTACTTGAATTGCAACATGGTTGGTTCTTGTGTTGCAACCATATTTTGTTGTTGCATTCAATTTGACCTTTGATCTTTGCATAATGATAATTTGATTTTTATTGCAAAGTATATCTTTATTGGATTGCATCATGGTTGGTTCTCATGTGACAACCATGATTGTGTTTGTATCCAATCATCTTTTGAGTACTTTTGAAAAACCATTGTATGCCTAAAATAATAATGTAAGAGTTAATATATTTTGGAAGTATGTGGGTTTCTGAATGTGATATGAACGTGGAAAAGTATGAATATGAATGTATTCTCCCCCACCCCCCCCCCCCCCCCCCCAACTAATGGTATTTGCAATGACGAAGAGATGTTTTTTTTCAAAAATTATCATTCTATCTTTTCAAGGAATTCGATGGTAAAAAGTTAGAAAATGACGTGTAGAACTTTTCTTTTTTTCTTTTCTCGATGTGCTATCAGTATTTTTGTTACTTGAACTCTTGTCAACCATTTTTTTATCAATATGAAACATGTACCATACCGTTCATTAATAAATTTTATAAATAAATCACATAGTTTTCAGGTAAAAAAAAACAATAATACAGTGCGCCTTTTAAAAAGTATGCACCAAAGGCGGTGCAGTAGGTTCTTATAAATGCACTACCAATACAGTGGAAACATCGTACAATTCTCTTTGTAAAAATGGATACCCGGTTCATGATATGTTAATTGGTGCACCGATTAAAAAAAATATGTTTTTAAAAAAATCGTGCAACGACCGAAATGTATTGGGATCTAACTCTACAAGTGGTACCGTAGGTTAGATGTGATATATATATATATATATATATATATATATATATATATATATATATATATATATATATATATATAAACCCTATAAATCTAAAATGAAAATCCCTAATTGTGAATTCAAAAAAACAAGAAGAAGAAAGGTTTTAACGTAAGAATGGATTTTTTTTGTTTTTTTTATGAAAATGAATAGTAAAATTTTACTTTTTACTATGCATGTTTTAAATCCAACATAAACTATAAAAAAACAATTATTTCATTAAAATTTAACAATTTTACTATACTACAAGGTTTTTGTGTGAATGACCAAATGTTTCAAATTTTGATTCTCTGAATAGTGCTGTTGTTCGGAAGTATTTTACTCCTCCACAATGCTCTCATGCTTTCTTGATCCAAGTATGTCTCTCATGAAACTCCCTCCCTGAAATTTTTTGCAAAAATAGTGAAATAATGAATATATTTTACTATTTTTTTTTTCTTCTCAAATTAGATTATCAAAAACATTTTTTTGCACATTTTTCAATTCACCGCTCTTTTCACTTTAAAAAAATAAAGTTGTTATTTTTTTATTTCTGAATATTTGGTGCATTTTTTAACTAACTGTGTTGATGCATTATTTAATAAAACCACATAGGTGCATAGTAACTAAAACACATCGGTGCGGTTAACTATACATTATCACCGATAATAATAAGTCCATTTTAAAGGCACCAAAATTACTTTTAGGTATGTACACCAAAATTTATTGTTCATTTTACTCAAATGCAGGGAGAAAATACCCTAATTATATCAAATGGAAAATTCTTCAAAATTTGACTCATTCCATAATATTTCTCAAAGTCCATCATGGAATTCTCCCTATCCATATCCAGATGTAATTACTTCACATTTTGTTTATATTTTCATTATTTAATTGAATTTATTTATTTTATCCATGTCAATAAGTTGAATAAAATTAATGTATACAAATTTTTAGGTTCATGTATATTCATAATCGAGTTTAGATGCACAAAATATTCAAACAACTACAAAACGTCGGAAGCTGTTATCAGGAGCAGCATATTGCAAGGCGCCTTTGGTAGATGAAAATGGATATTTGATTCACCCTGCCAATTGTAACATTGCATCTTCTAGCCACATTCTTTGGATAGTGATGGTAATAATACTTGTTTGGTATATTAATGTAAATATCATTTCAACATTAAACCAATTAATCATGCATTATGGACGTGCTTATTAATTGATATCATCGATTTTGTACTAATCATGTTCAAATGTATTTTTTAAATTATTAGGATTATAGCGATGATGAATGACCTACCTACCATCTTCCATTGAACCCCACGAAAATGTCAAATTGAGAGAAGGATGAATTAAGAGAAAAAGTAGGAGAGGATATAAAACAAGAATCATTGAATAAACCACCTATTCAGTTCCCACTACATCCAGATTCACCAATTAGGAATGACTACAACAATAGTAGCTCTTTACAAGTTGGAAATGGAGGAAATCAAATAGAGGTTGGTACAGATGTTAATTAAGGGATATGACTTCCTTGGACACAATTTTGTTAGATTCATTTCAGAACGATGATCAGCTAGGGGATGATGCTCATATCGCTGATACCTTTCTCGAAAGCGTTAAATTTGCTTCCACCACCCCTCTCTTTAGACATGGAGGTCAGTTAAATTCTACCCAGTTGGGGAAAATGATGTTACTGTAAAACTTGACATAAAATTTTGGCTTTTCAAATGCATGTTTCTCGGAAATTTCAAGGTAATTTCCCATTAATTCCTCCCTTATATTTTGAGAAATATAATCACACAATCAACATTACAAATGGTCAATTTTATGAACGTTAATAATTATATCGAAATTAATGTACATTTAATATTTTCCATGACCAACTATAGTTTATTCAAAGGTAATGTTATTTCGAGTGATAATGTCTTTCCCGATAGCTACGAAGAGGCAAAGAAGTGGTTAAAAATGTTGGGTGTTGAGTACATATCATATCATGGATGTCCAAATGATTGTATTATATATAGAGGATACTATGCAGAGAAAGAGATATGTCCAAAATGTGGGCATGGCAGGTATGATAAATAAAAAAGCAAGGGTAAATCATATGGTCCTCCTTTCAATATATTGAGGACATGCCTATAATCCCAAGGATTCAAAGGCTCTTTTTTTGCAAATAATTAGATATGTTGTAGGGATGGCATGCCTCACATCGAAGTGATTTGAGAGTTATGTGAATCCAAATATATTCAATAGCTATGAATCATATAGAGGATACATGGCCCGAAAATTTCAAGGATGAAGTACGAATTCTATGACTCAGCATAGCCATGGTCAGCATAGCCATGGATGGCGTCAACCCATATTCCCTCCACAACACCAACTATTATGTTCGGCCTATAGTAGTGGTCAATAAAAATATCCCACCATTGTTGTACATGAAGAATGAACATCTTGTGTTGGCTCTCATAGTCTCTCATAGAAGAAAACTAAATAATATGGATGTCTACTTACAACCACTGGTAGATGAATTGAAGGAAATATTGGATGGGATAAATTTATATGATGTATCAAGACCCATTGCAACAGAGAGGAGTTTTACGTTTTATGGCATATGTGCTTATACGACACATGATTATCTAGGCTTAGGAGTTTTCTATGGTAAATTACATGTTTATTGATTTTTTTATATACCCAACAATATTTTTTCACATATTAGTTATTCAATTCGTTGTAATTTTTCTGATCAACGTGATATTCTTTAACATGAAATGCATATTGTATACAATAATCTTGCAGGTATTGTAACAAAAGGGTATTATGGATGTAAATGTTGTGGACCCTCTCTGAAATCTAGATTGTCCAACGACCTATGAAAGCCAGTGTGTGAATTCTCCATAGTATTCCTCCAAGAAGAACACCCATACATAAGAGCATCATCCACTTTCAATGGTAAACGAGAGAGAAGCAAAAGGCCTCCAATAATGACACTAATTGAATAACTTAGATATATGAGAGAGAGAATGAGAAGGAGATCACAAATATTTTCAATTCAAATGGGGATCCTATGTTCGATGATCCAGAATTCTTCGACACCTATGTTGAGAAGTTTCCCATTGGGATGAAAAGGAAATCTATATTTTATAAACTCCATAATGAGAGCATTTTTATATTACCCACTTATTAGATCTCATGCATATATTTAAAAATGTTTCATATTATTTATGGAGGCACATATCATAGAAACAAAGTGACATGTTCCCTGTTAGGAAATATCTTATTACATCAAAAAATAAAAGGAAACATTGGCAAAGATGATTATAAAGGGTAGGATCATGTGCAACTTCTCCCTCTAATTGGTATTTCAAAGAAGTTCATGTCCCATGGATTGTAAAATTAGATGATATTTCTTTGTAAAAGGAAGTTATAATGGGTGTGAGGGTTCCATTTTCATATGGCTCTTCACTAAAGGGTGCTTCACCACGGACGACCATTTTTTGGGGTTGAAATCACATGAGCATTTGAATCTTCGAAGAGTATGTATAATGTAAAAAGCATGATTTTATTATTTGTTATATTAATAAATTTTATCCCATGCAGTGATCATAAAACATAACTAATTTTCTATATTATTGCATGTGTTTATAACTTTGTAGTGCCATTATCCTTTGTTCATGTGTGGGTGTGTGAAACATGAATTCCCCTATAATATTCCTACCTTACCATGCAGCTAGTTGTAATATTAATTTTTCTCCAAAAACATAGTTATATAAATAAATGGGTGGGGAGGACCATAAATATGTTTAGCATCAATAAAATCCCTCTTAATGGGAAAGGGATCATATTCATAACTAGATAAAACCACCTTCATGTGTAAACAAAGGCTAAATGCATGTGGACAAAGTCAAGTTTGACCAATTCAAAAAAGTTAATATGGAGGATGTGGAACATTAATGAAGATAACTTAGTGAGAATATGAATCTATTTAGATAGTTAGAATAAATCCACCTAGAGTATGGAAGAAGAATTTTCATGGAGATCCACTCAAGAGTGACCAAATCCATTAGTGTTGTTATGGAGGAGTGGTATTTATGATGGGACAACACAGTTTTGGAGGGAGATTCATTGCATGAAGATCGAAACCCTAATGAGTGGGACCAAAGGTGAGAAGGCTCACATTGTTTATAAGAAGGAGGATGGAAGCCATATGGGGTAGCTTATGATTATGGTTTTATGAGTATATGGTCTGTTTAGACATATTTCTTTCTCTGTCTATTTAGCTGAGATAGAGTGTTGTTTAGCACAAGGTCTTCCTATTTAGGAATTCCTTCTCTTTACTTGAGGACCTCTTGGAAGATTCTTGCACCATATTGTCCACTATCTAGCTTGAGGCCAAGATTCATCTTCCTTTGATAACGCAGATCCTGTTGAGGGTTTGTCTGTTTCACTAAGTTGCAACAAGTGGAGATTAGATCTTCAGTTCTAGTCCATTTCAGTGCTTCTTTTCAGTTGAGGAGTGTTCTAATCCATTGGAAGGACAATATTAAAGGTATTGAGCTTAATTTTCATATCTTGGCTGCAAGATAATATTATTTTGTCCCCTAAATCATATAAGTAGTCCATATCTACATAATTTCTGAAGGGAGTTGCTGCAGGGTGATTCAATGCACCATTTGGAGAGTTGATTTTCTGAGTGTTGGGGATCTACCCTTCACTTTGGAGATCTGTTGGAGGATATCATTTTCTTGTTTATATCAGATCAGATCTACTTTCCAAATATTAATACTTCCATATATCGATAGTCTTAGTTCTCATATCTACACTTTGTACATTGTGTTCTGCTAAAAACCCCAAGGGGGATTGATAAAAGATCTTGTATAGTGCATGGATCTACTATAGATCTAAATTTTTCTCCACATAGTTGCTCTAGATATGAGGTATAACCTAATGCTATTGCAGAGGTAATAAAATAACACTATCATGGTATTCCAACTTTCATACATGGTTTCGGTCCCTATTTTTGCATGATTTTGAGCTATTTATGGCATGGGAGGCTTGTTTAACTATGCAATAGTGATTTTTTTATGATTTAATTTTAGATATAGTTACTATAATATCATATCTAATGGATCCATGAGTTGCACCTAACTTTTGTTTCATATTTCTGAAAAATGCATTATTTTGGCATGTATTTCCGATTTTTCTCATTTGGGAATATTACAGTGGTATCAGAGCATGATATTTGGCTCAGCCTATGAGTTTCAATCCAAGATGCTATAGAAGAAGAAAAAGATAAAAATGATTTTTGGAATGAGTTTTATCTCATCCCTTTTCAGATCTAATAAAGATCTCACCAAAGAGGTCAAACAAAGAAGTGAATCCACGTTTGGGTTTCAAGATGATGAAGCTCCATGTACTTCCTATTAGCAAAAAGAAGATCTGGTATTTCTTAGAGCTCCAAAGAAACCTACTATGCCCTTTTTCTTTAATGAAAAGAGGCATAGAGATGGAGAAAAAATATATCATGAGATTCTAAGTCAATATCTTTTAGAATATAAGTCTCAACCTATAGCTATCAAGAAGAATCTAACTCTTCCACAGTTCATTCAGCTCAAAGAAGAAAGGAGACCTTGCAGCAATAGGAGAACGAAGGGAAATAGATTTCTATTGTCTACCTTTGATGGGTCATCCTCATGCACAACGAAGGCTTGGGGAAAGAAGTTGGATGCATTTTTTTTGCTACATCTAGTAGTAGAGAAAGAAGTTGTTGATATTGTAGCACTGCACCTTGAAGGTGAAGCACACAATTGGTGGTTCAACAATTTGAATCATGAAAGAGTGAGTGAATATGTATATTTTACTGATCAAGAATTTTGACAAGAAGAAATTAGAAGGGAAGAAGCCTTCACCACCTCTTACTACAGGAGTACTTGTTTCAGGAGGAAGGCCGCTTGCACCTTTGCAAGGTGATATTGATCTCTTGATATCTAGAGTCCCATGCACCATTCAGGAGAAGCATGAAGAAGAAGAGACTTGCACTAGTGCTGATCAAGCCATAGGAGAGCAGCCATCATCATCACTAGTTGGATAATCCATCACACCGTAAGGAGGAACCCTTGTAGCAGTACAATATGTTCCCAAGTTTTACCAAGGTATGCACATGTTTCCATTTCCTATTATTTCAATGCATCATGTGGAGGATGATGGGAATGTACCATTGCATGACCAAGTGTCAAAATATATTTCTAATTTGGAGCGGAAAAATTTCACTATGCTGAGCAACCTTGATTTATTCAAGGAGGAGACCAACAATCATCCTAGTGTATCATTGTTGAGCTCCACACAACCATTGAGGTTGGAATGTAGATTCTTGGAGGATGGGATGAGTATTGTCTTGGACAATACATTCCAAGACTATGTGTTCAGCATTGGACATGATCTTGAGGTAGCAGCTGCACCATCATGGAGATTAACGATGTTGTCATTGAACAACAATGATGAGTTGGGGGCCCAACCATTGTTGGAACATTCAAATGACCTTCCCATATGTATGACAAAGGATGGGAAGATAGTTGTTGGGGGACATCTTATGATGGATAACACCTCTCATGGTTGTGATGCATATTTCTTGATGGATCTTTCACATCATGATGGGAGGTTTTTTCCTACCACCTATTTGGATCCTTATGGGGTCAACTTGGTCATTGATGAGTGGTCTTCATTTGGATATCTCCAAGAGATTTCATTTCAACATCCCATGAAATGCAAAGATAAAAATCTGATTTGGGAGGATGGTATTCTCCATTGGAGGAATTCCACTTTTGGACATGATGATAGAAACTCACCATGGGTTGGATGGGTGATGTTGATGAGCAAGAGGTTGAGAAACCACTTGCAGATCTATGAAACTGGACATCAGGATGCAATACTGTATTGGTTACTCTTGAAAGAGCTTGGTCATCCTATGACACATTATAAGGCTATGTGGATGGATGGAATTTGGCATGGAACTTACATCATATGGAAGCAAGGAATTTTGATGTATTGGGATGATGTGATATATTTCATATCAACAATGATGATGTTTCTCCATGATTTATATGACGGTGGTTTGGGGGGGAAACTACAACTATTGTTTATTTGGTTGTTATTGAGAGAGTATGGGATTATTGTACTCCATACTTTGCATGATGTTGCAGGAGTAGGGGATGACACCATCATGGTGCAAAGGGGCTACTCTTTAACCTTGGAAAATGAGGAGGTACTTCCACTGTGGGAAGGATCTCTCACATATGGCATCATTATGTTTGATGATGAATTTTACATGTGGGATGTCAAAGGATGGAACCATGAGATGACAGGAGCCTTATTACAAAGGCCAACGTCGTTGTCACTTGGGAGCTTGGGTTTTTTGATGGAGTGTTACCAGGATCACTTGACATGTGATGAAATTGATGGGCATGTAGGAGATGAGTGTTATGGAGTAGTGGATGGAGACATCTATTACCATGATGTGATCTTCTTGACTTGGATTTTCAAGCATAAGAAGAGAGATCTACATGCAGCGCTTGTGGGCTTTCTTTCCATGCGCCTTGATGCATATCATTCCTTACTAGAGGAGTTTGCTTGGGAGGGCATCCAACAAGATGTATATCAGCATATGGGGATATGTATAGCTTATATGATGATGGAGAGGTTGGCACAACCACTTCCCTACTCATTTGGAGTGAGGGAGAGCTTTCAATTGAACCATTTTAGCTCAATGACCAAAGTACATGATAGGGGATGTATACTTATGCTTTATGATTTGTACTTCTTTATATTTTATGAAAAACATATTGTACCAAGGAGGGTCTTTCCTTCTTGTATATTGTATTGTGATGTAATTGAGTCCATTTGCAGCATTGATTTTGGCCATTTTAGTTGTGGTTTGTGGGGGATGCCACATGATTTTTGGTGCGCACCATGGGCACCAAGTTTTACTTTCATCATCCCATCTTGTAGGATGATTGTGGCAGAAAAAAAAGTGGCTGAAAAGAAAATTGTTACACTTTTTTTTGAGGCAGAAAAAGGATCCACTACACTAGTTCCACATATGGAACTATGATCCACCTCCTGGTTGTCATATGGAAACTTGTTTTTATCTATTTTTGCTTCTATGCATTGATGATGTTCTTTTTATTATGGGCAATTTTGTTGGGGGGATGGCACAAAGGTTGGAGGTGCCCATTGGGAGTTTGATTCTCCATACTTCATGTGTTTCATTTTTTAGGAGAAACAATGGGGAACCCATGATTTCCACACTACACCTCTTGTCTTCATGTGGGAGGAGCCATTTGGAGAACTTGAGTTCTTGGGAGAGGCACTTCATGGATGTTTTGATTGGTGGGGTGACTTGGATCATTCTTCAAGACCATGATATTTCAGTCCAAGACTAGAAACAGAACCATTCATATCATAAGTGGAGAGATAAGTAGCATGGGATGGATATTTTAGTCCCACATATTCAACTATGCAACCGACCTTCTTTGTAGAAGCCTAAGATGGAGGAGATGTTTCATGAGTTACTATGTTGGAGGGTGACTCATTTTTTGTGGATGATAGCTTGGGGATGGAGGATTTACATGTGGATGATGGTTCCCAATATATTTTAGATTCCGTGCCTCAAGAAGGCCTCTAGACCACATATAGTTGTTTCCATCTATATCCCACTTTTTCATTATGACATTGGAATTTTCACCAAACACATACTTTTACACATGGGAGGAACAACTTGAGGACATATTGTTGAGAAAGAATATTGTTCTTTGGGGGAACTCATCACTTGAGGATGCTATAGGAAGAAGAGAGGAGGCTCTTCAATTCTATCCTTGCAGTTGCTTGAGGACAAGCAACATTTGGGAGGGGAGGATTGTAATATTCCTAACTCATCATGCAGCTAGTTGGAATATTAATTTTGCTCCAAACACATAGTTAGATAAATAAATGGATGGGGAGGCCCATAAATATTTTTAGCAGCAATAAAATCCCTTTTAATGGGAAAGGGGTCATATTCATAACTGGATAAAACCACCTTCATGTGTAAAGAAAAGCTAAATGCATGTGGACAATGTCAAGTTTGACCAAGTCAACAAAGTTAATATAGAGGATGTGGAAAATTAATGAAGACAACTTAGTGGGAATATGAATCTATTTAGATAGTTATAATAAAGCCACCTTGAGTGTGGAAGAATAATTTGCATGGAGATTCAGTCAATATTGACCAAATCCATCAGCATTGTTATGGAGGAATGGTATTGATGATGGGACAACACATTTTTGGAGGGAGATTCATTGCATGAAAATGGAAACCCTAATGAGTGGGACCAAAGGTGAGAAGGCTCACATTTTTTATAAGGAGGAGGATGGCAGCCATATGGGGTAGCTTATGATTATGGTTTTCTGAGTATATGGTATTTTTAGACATATTTCTTTCTCTCGCTGTTTAGCTGAGATAAAGTGTTTTTTAGCACAAGGTCTTCATGTTTAGGAATTCCTTCTATTTCCCGGAGGAGCTCTTGGAAGAGTCTTGCACCATATTATCCACTATATAACTTGAGGCCATGCTTCATCTTCCTTTGAAAATGTAGATCCTATTTAGGGTTTGTCTGTTTCAGTAAGTTGCAGCAAGGGGAGATTAGATCTTCAGATCTAGTCCATTTTAGTGCTTCTTTTCAATGGAGGAGTGTTCTATTCCATTGGAAGGACAATATTGAAGATATTGAGATTAATTTTCATATATTAGTTGTATTCCAACAATATTATGTCCCCTGCAGTGCAAAATAAGTACAGATCTACGTAATTTTTGAAGGAGCTGCTGCAGGGTGATTCCGTGCACCATTTGGAGAGCTCATTTTCTAAGTGTTAGGGATCTGCCCTTCACTTTGGAGATATGTTGGAGGAGATGATTTTCTTGTTTATATTAGATCATATCCACTTTCCAGATCTGAATATTTCCATAGATCTGTAGTCTTAGATCTCAGATCTACACTTTGTACATGGTGTTTTGCTGAAAACCCCAAAGGGGATTGATCAAAGAGCTTGTATAGTGCATGTATATGCTATAGGTCTAAATTTTTGTCCACATACTTGCTCTAGATATGATGTATAACTTAATTTTATTGTAGAGGTAATAAAATAACACTATCATGGTATTCCAACTTTCATACATGGTTGCAGTCCATATTTTTTCCTGATTTTGAGCTATTTATGGCATGGGAGGCTTGCTTAACTATGAAATAGTGATTTGTTTCTGATTTAATTTCAGATATAGTTACTATAATATCAGATATAATGGATCCATGAGTTTCATCTAACTTTAATTGGATACATTTATGAAAAATGCGTTATTTTGGCATGTATTGCTGAGTTTTCCAATTTGGGAATATTACATCCCCCAAGACTTAGGACATGCCCTATCTAAATTATATACATTTTTACTTTCGATCATGTCAAAGGAGATTCATGTGGCTATCATTGTGATGTAGACTAGCTACAGAAATATCAGATTCTGCATGGAAACTCTAGAGTTTACACTCTACCCAAACTTATTCCTCCCAGCAGATTTGTTTTAAACTTTGAAGATTTTTAAACATACATACATATGGCACAATCAAAAGAAAAATTTAAACAATACATATTACCAAAAATAATTCATATGTGTAGAATTCCTTATCGGAGGTTCCCACGATGAGCCTGACCAATCACTGGTGATCACAAATTGCACAATTTTCAATTAACTTGAACGCTTAAACTTTAATCCTTGTGAAGTGCGAAATTGTGTTGAGCCAACACATGTCCTCCCCTTTTCACATCGCAAACAAATTTTTTTACTTTGTGATTCCTTAATGCTTATCTTATAAAATTTACGAATTGTGAAGTTTCTCCCTGGCGCTACAATCTCTACCATTGGTTCACTCCTGGATCCAACGATCCACGTTGTCCCTTCAACTCTTCACTTCGCCCGCAGGTCAAAAAATTTAACTCATGAATCTTTATGTTAAACCTAATTCTGTGCGATGTGTGCTAGATTTACACTATGCTGAGATCTCTCCTATTGATCAGGTTCAGATCTATGCCTTGACACACTTGCAATATGATTTACTTTTTGCTATATAACTTAATGTATATGTGATTCAAAAAAATTTAAACAATAGTTTTAATAGAGAGCTCAATCAATGCAAAACACTTGAAAATTAATAATAAAGGAATTTACAGAGCCAAACCCTTGATCAACTCGTTATTACAATTGTTTATGTTCTCTCTGCTCTTGCCTCTCGCACACCTATTTCACACTGTCACACTTTTTCCTCACACTCTTCTCTTTTCTCACACTTATCTCATACATATATATCTATCTGAAGCGTTCCATCTCAATTAAAGTATATTTCAATTGAAAAACTCCAACAAACAAATGCTACCCTATTTCTAAGCTCTTATCCTACTTGGGCTCAATCTCCTCTTAGGGAGAAACCAATTTCTATTTTATTTCCTAATTAAATTAGAAAACCCAAACAAAATAACTTCTCTCATTTAAAAATAAGTAAAATATTAATGGCCAATGTTTATCCACCTCATGTTAGCCACAACATGTGAACATACAATCACATTGCCGGCTATTTCTAGATGCTCCTGTATCAGACTCCCGAGGATGAAAATATTGATCCATCAATGCTTCAAGATATGTACTAAAATTTTGTAAATTTACTGTTATCATCTAGATGGCATCTTCCATAGGGTCTCCTTTCCATTTGACTAGATACTGATAGTAAGTTTGTCCTCTAGTCTTCTTTGCTGCTCTTTTCTCCAAAATGGCCTCCACTTCTTTCTTTTCTGTCTTTGGCATTTTTTCCTACAAATTCAAACTCTAGTATTCCTCCTCTATGGAGTGCTCTTGTAGCTCTTCCTTTGTTTCTTTGTATAGGTAAAAATATGCAACATTAAATATGGTTGATATTCCAATTCCTTCTGGTGATTCAATCTCATATGAATTTGAAGAAAATTTCCTCAAAATTCTACATGGTACTATCTTCTTCATTTTTAATTTGTTTTGAGTCCTAACAGAAAATTTTTCTTTTCTCAGGTACATAATGACTAGGTCACCTACTTGGAATTATTTTTCTTTCCTCTTCATATCAACTCTCTATTTTTATTCGTCACTTCTTTCCTGCAATATATCTTTGACATATTTCTATATTTTCTACATCTGTTCTGCAAACTCTTCAGCCTTTGCACTCCTTCTCTCTTGTTTTCCTAAATTTATGAGCTCATACACACCTCTTGGATTCATTCCAAAAATATTATGGAATGGACTCATACTAGTACTTCGATTGGGAGTATCATTATAAGAAAAATCAGCCTAAGCAAGTGCTAAATCCCACTGCTTAGGATTTTTATACACTAAGCTCCTCAATATATTTCCCAAGCTTCAATTCACTACCTTGGTCTATCCATATGCTTGAGGGTGATATGTTTAACTAAAACTAAGGTTCGTACCTAGTTTCTTCCATAGAGTTCTCCAGAAATTTCCAAAAAACTTGGTATCCTTGTCAGACACAATACTCATAGGCAATCCATGTAAGCTTACAGCTTCTAAAAAAGACATATTAGAAATATGTTTTTCATCACTAATTTTCTTGCATGAAATGAAATGAGCCATTTTAGAAAACCTATCCACCACAACATAAATGGAGTGATTCTGTTGATTTTTTGGAAAATCCAAAACAAAATCCATACTAACTGCATCCCATTCTCGGTTTGGTATTTGTAATGGCTGATACAATCCTGTATTCTAACTTCTTCCCTTACCATGCTGATAAATCTTGCATTTCTCAACAAATCTCTTAACATCAGTTTTCATTTTTCACCAGTATTAAAAAGAAATTACCTGAGAAAATGTCTTGTCTTGTCCAAAGTGTCCAGATAAGCCTCCACTGTGTTTCTCCTTAATTATATTTTCCCTCATAAAAAATTTGGAAATACATAGTTTATTATTTTTGAATAAAAAATCTCCTTGGATAAGATAATCCAACCACTGACTTCTTTTATGAACTACTGGGTTTTGCACAGCTGCATAAATTTCCTTAAATTCTGCATCTTCTTTATACATGTCGACAATTTCTTCGAAACCTACAACACCAACTTTTAATTCTAGCATGATTAAATTTACTCTGCTTAAAGCATCAAAAACTTTGTTCAACTTATTGCTTGTATGATTAATCACAAAAGTAAAAATCTACAAAAATTCTACCCATTTCGCATGTTTTTGGTTCAATTTTGGTTTGTTTTTTATAAACTATAACTCATGGTTATCAGAATATAATAAAAAATATTTTGGTAACAAATAATGTCTCCATTTTTTCAAGGCTTGCACAACAACATAAAACTCTTTGTCATAAGATGAGTATTTCTTCTTAGCTTCATCCAATTTATTACTGAATTATGCTATTGGCCTCTGTGCTTGACTTAAAACTGCTCCAATTGCAACTCCACTAGCATCAGTTTCAGCTTGGAAAACTTTTTCAAAATTTGGCAAAGCTAAAATTGGTTTTTCTATAATTTTCTTCTTCAGCAACTCAAAGTTTCGGTCTGCTGCTTCTGTCCACTTGAATGGCTGATTATTTTCCTCTATTGTTTCAATAATGGATGCACAAATCTGACTAATCTTATGATAATTTTTCTATAGAAACTTGCAAGACCGTGAAAGCTCCTTACCTCAAATATGTTTCTTGGAGTTGGCCAATTCAAAATTTCTTGGAATTTTTCTGGATCCATTTTCAAGCCTTCTTTAGAAACTACAAATTGCAAATGGGCTGATTCTTCCTTCATAAAACTGATTTTCTTCAAATTTATTAACAGGTTCTCTTTCTGCAAAGTTTTTAGAACCAATTTAAGGTGCTCCAGATTCTTTTCTTTACCTCGACTGAAAATTAGAATATCATCAAGATAAACAATTACAAACTTGTCTACATATTCCTTCAAGACTTCATTCATTAATATCATGAATCTATTGGGTGCATTAGTGAGCCCAAAAGGCATCACTAACCATTCATACAAACCACTGGTTTTTCTAAAGGAAGTCTTCCACTCATGCCCTTCTCTAATATATCTTAGTAAAATATTTTGATCCACTAAAGCAATCCATTAAATCATCCATTCATGGTAAAGGAAAACGATACCCCATGGTGATTTTATTTATAGATCTGGAATCTGTGAACAAGCGCCATTCACCTCCTTTCTCTGGACTGAGTATTTTTGGTACAACATATGGACTAAGGCTCTCTCTTATCAACCCACTATCCATCAACTCTTACAGTTGTCTTCCAACTTCTGCATTTTCTTGAGGAGTTAACTTGTATGTTGCTTTATTCGGCAAACTTGCTCCAGGTATTAGATAAATTTGATGACTAATACTCCTGATTGGTGGTAATGCATTTGGAAACTCATCCACAATAATATCAGCAAAATCATTCAACATATTTCAGATTTCTTCAGATAAATCTTCTAAATTTGTGGAAGTTAGAATTAACTTGGGTATTCCTATAACAAAAAAATGCATCTCCTCATCCTTCTTGACTTCTTACAACAATTATTTCCCACTCATCACCATAACACTATTTCCAAGTGTTTCTTTTTCAGTTGCATCATTCAATGAGAGCAGTGTATTTTTTTTTCCATCCCTCTCCAGAGTAGAAGTGTTTCTTCTACCATCAGGTATGGCCTTACGATCAAACTACTAAGGCCTTCCCAGCAATATGTGACATACATCCGTCGACATTATATCACATAATATAACATCCTTGTAAGTACCAATATAGATCTCTAACTTACATTGTTTTGTCACAATAATCTAGTGTCCTTTTTGCAGCCATGATACCTTATAAGGAGTAGGGTGTACTATTTTTACCAATCCCAACTTGTCCACCATCTCTATAGAAACAAGGTTATCAATGCTTCCACTATCAATTACCACTTTTCAATATTTATGTTTTGACTTGCATATAGTATTGAATAGATTCTTCCTTTGAGTTGGCTCTCCTACTTCTTTTTCAGCTTTAAGCAATACCCTTTTCAATAACAAGGATTCTCCTACTTTGAGTGGTTCCTGTTTACCTGCAATCTGAGGCATTTCTTCCTTTGTTTCAACAACATTCACATTTCTCTGGGTTGTTGACTTATTATGAGGACAGTCACATGACCCATGTCCCCACTCACCACATGTAAAGCACCGAATATCTCTTCCTCGACCTCTACCTCTAGCTGCAAACCTTCCTTGACCATAGTCTCCTTTCTATGATGATCTGCTACTTGATCCTCTTGCTTCATTTTGGGAATGTTTAAATCTGGGTTTGAATGTTCCTCTTCCTCTTGTTAAACTCTTTCCTCGATTCCTATGACTTTTCTTTCTATGTATCTTCTCTTCTGCTTTTAAGTTTGCCTGGTAGTCATCCTCAATTGTCTTCAGATTTAATAGACTGATCTCATCCTAGATATCATACCTGAACCCATTTATATACCTAGATACTTTCTCAACATCATCCTCTACCTGTCCAGCTGTAATATAAAATTTATAAAACTCCTCTGTATATTCTTTCACTGTCATTCCTTTTTGTTTCAAATTATGTAATTTTTTAAAAATATTTAATTGATAATCCTTGGGCAAGAACTTTCTTTTTAATTTTCTTACCATTTGTCCCGTCACTTGATTTTTGGCTTTCCTTTTCTCTGTCTAGATACTTGTAACTCCCCCCACCAAATAGTTGCTTGAACCTTTAGTCTGGTAGCTACAAACTTCACTATCCTTTTGTCTTCGACTTCTTCAAATTCAAAATACTTGTCTAATGAACTAATCTAGTCCATTAACTCCTCCATATTGACATTTCCCTCATACAAAAGTACATCCACGTTTGGTCTTCCAGTTGCCTTAATCAACATTTTTAGCATTTTAGCTGCGTCATATTCCACTTCATCTTCTTCCTCAGAAGTTTCGTTTGCTGTGGTGACATCTCCTTCTCCATCTTCTCTCCTATGAGAAACCTCTATTGTCTCCATTATTGTATGAAGATGTCAAATTTCATTCAGTAGAATTGCATTAGCTTCAAATATTCCACGACCTATGCCAACTCCTCTTTTGGGTGGCATTTTTGCTCCAACATTCAAGAACAGACTCAAGTATTCTATGATACCAAATGATGCAGACTAGCAGCTGAAATATCAAAGTATACACAAAAACTCTAGAGTTTAGACTCTACCCAAACTTTTTCCTCTTAGCAGATTTGTTTTAAACTTCGAAGCTTGTTAAACATACATACATATGGCATGATCAACAAGAAAAATTAAACAACACATATAACCCAAAATAATTCATATGTGCGGAAGTCCTTACTAGAGGGTCCCACGATGAACCTGACTAATCACCAGTGATCGCAAATTGCACAATTTTAAATGAACTTTAACCCTTAAACTGTAATCCTTGCGAAGTGAAAAATTTCGCAGAGCCAACACATCTCCTCCCCTTTTCGTATCACAAACAAATTTGTTTACTTTGCTATGCCTTAATGGTTATCTTCTAATATTTGTGAAGTTTCTCCCTGGTGCTATGATCTCTACCATTGATTCAGTCCTAGATCTAATGATCCATGTTGTCCCTTCAACTATTCACTTCTCCCACAAGTCAAAAAATTTAAATCGTGACTCTTTACGTTAAACATGATTCTGTGTGATGTGCACTAGATTTACACTGTGCCGAGATCTCTTCCATTGATCGATTTGAGATATACACCTCGTTGCTCCTAAAATCCGATTGTATTTTTTTTTGTATAACTAAATGTATATGAAATTCAACAGAGTTTAAACAAATAGTTTGAACAGAGATCCTGATCAATACAAAACACTTGAAAATTAATAATAAAGTAATTTATAGAGCCAAGCCCTTGATCGGCTGGTTATTACAATTGTTTATGCTCTCTCTTCTCTCGCCTCTCGCACAACTATTTCACACTTTCACACTTTTTCGTCAAACACTGCTCTTTTCTCACACTTATCTCATACATATATATCTATCTGAAGTGGTCCTTCTCTATTAACGAATATTTTCATTGAACCACTCCAAAAAACAAATGCTACCCTATTTCTTAGCTCTTATTCTACTTGGCTCAATCTCCTCGCAGGGAGAAACCAATTTCTATTTTTTTTCTAATTAAATTAGAAAACCCAAACAAACTAATTTCTCTCATTTAAAACTAAGTAAAACATTAATGGAAAATGTTTATCCACCTCATCTTAGCCACAACATGTGAACATAAAATCACATTGTTGGCTAAGTCTAGATGCTCTTGCATCACATTCCATGATGGCGTCAAGAGATAGTTGAGATCGTTTGCATGTGTTAGAAAGAACTGACAACGAGTTTAATGGACTTGTAGGTTCATCCTATAATCAACCTAGTAGATGAGGTTAATTTAGTTGGCGTGGTTTATTGTCATTGGATGTTCTTCTTAGAGAGGTACATGAATAAATTGAAAGGTTTTGTTCAAAAAAAGGAAAAAACTGAGGGGTCTATGGCAGAGGGGTACATATCATATGATTCTTTCTATTATGCCAATGAGTACATCAAGAAGACTGACAATAAACCAGATGTGGTGATTTGGGATGATGAAAGTGATGAAGACAAAAAAAAGGGGAGATTATCCAAACAAATGGAAAAAGGTGCTTGATAAAGAGCAAGTGACTCATAATTTTTCAAATTTACACACAATAAATATTCATGTTGAAATTTGATATAATGTATATTTTGATCTCTTGTGTAGTATATGTCAGTTTGATTTCATCAGCAAGTGCAGAAACTAAAGAAATCAATAAATTTTTTCTTTACAATTCCGAAGTGACACAACCATGGGTCGCATTGTATGAACAAAAGAGGATGAAATGGGATAGTGACAGGAAATAATTCTAATGGTTGAATGGTATAATTGTGCCTTATCCTGATCATTTAAAAGAAAATATGCCAATTATATGCCCCAAAAGTTGGGTTGATGACCATGTTAGCGAGAAATACGGTGCAACCGGTCATTCCCTGCATGCTGAAGAGGATGTGCTAAACATAAGGATTGGGTGCACCCACTTGGTAATAATATATTTATGTAAATTTTAAACTTAATAATGTACCTTTTAAATGTAACATCTATACTTCATGTGTTAACAGTTGTGTTATTATAAGACTCATCAAACTATGATTTTTAAATTTTTTAATAGGTAAATTTGTTCCCATCTATGTGGGCATATGGACACCATTTTCACACAAAAAAATTCCAATGATGGACATATGAAACAAGAATGTGGAGTGGAAGTTGAGTTCAATCAATTTAGTCAAGCTAGCCACCATGATTAAAACCTAGTACGAGGATGTTAGGTTACGTCGGAAAGATAGAAGATATCATTGAAGTTGATTTCTATTCTTTCCAATGTGTTATTTTTAGGTGCAAGTGGTGGGACACATTTGATTGGAATAATTTAAAGGAAGATAGCGATAGTTGGCTGATATGTATCAACTCTAGAAATATGTTGGATGAAGCTAAGGAGCCCTATGTTTTCCCCAAACACTGAAACCAGGTGTTTTCTTACACAAATGTGTTGGATAGACATTGGTGATTTGTATTGAGACATGACCCTAGATAAAAACATATTTTTGAGAACAATAGTGTTATCATGCCAAGTGAGGTGGAAGATAATGAGGGTAATCATGAGAACCGAGAGTGATATGTTACAAGTGTTATTTCATAATTTATACTTTTTAATATGGGTTTTTATAAAGAAGAGGACATAACATTATAACCAAGACTCTTTTTTTCAAAACCTTATAATATGTATTTTGAATTAATTATTTTTTATTGTGTTAATGTTAAAATCATTTCACTTGATAATTTGCAATTACATTGATCTCTAAAACAATGGTGCAATGTATCAAGTTATTTTTTTTTATTTCAATTCCTAAAATAATAAAACTACTTGATTACTTTAAATGTGTGTGAATGCCATATTCAAATGTATACTATTATTTTTGGTATGTAAGATCATAATAAAATAATGAGAATTATAAACATTAATTTATTTGCATTATTTTGTAAACTTTATTATGTTACAAAAAATCATGTTATTGTAGATTTATTATTTTACAATTATTCATATTCATACAAATTTACAATTTTACAAATTTACAAATTTTAATAAGATTTAATGATGATAATACATATAATTAAAATTACAATTTTACAAATATTTAACATACAATTACAATTACAATTACAATTTTACAATTTTACATACAATTACAATTAAAATTACAATTACAATCACTATGAATACAATTACAGTTACATTTTTCGAATTTTACAAATTTACAAATTTTACAATTTTAATAAAATTGAATCATGACAATACATACAATTAAAAATACAATTTTACAATTTCATAATTAAATTACATACAATTACAATTACAATTACAAATTTACAAATATTTTACATACAATTACAATTTTACAGTTTTACATATAATTAAAATTAAAATTTCAATTACAATCATGAAATAATATTTAATAAATATCATGATTTAATATTAAAAATAAACATCACGCTCATGATAAACATCAGACAAACATCATATTCCACTAAAATACACATTCAAATTCGCTAACATTGTATAATCGTCGTGATCATGATCATCTAAAAAAACACAAGCATTGTATAACAACATCACAACACAAACATAAAATATAAATATCATGTCAAATAACTGTTGTCACATATACATCTATTTGCAAGAACATTGAATGAACATATCTAACATGACCTAAAATTATACACATCATCATGAACACCAACATATAAATTAAGTACATCAACATGAATGTAAAATACATGGACCATATATATATTTATATAAAACTATATAATGTTAAAAGTATACAATTGTAATATAAATGCATGTAAATTTCAAATATCTTGTGGTACAACATAAATACTAGTACTCCTCGAGGCCTTCTTAGTCGATGGTGTAGCCTCATGCTCAGATAGATGACGTGCCTGCTCTGGAGGTGCCTGTTGATTAGTCGATGGTGCAGTCTGCTCAGGAACTACCTGTTGATGACTCATCGATAGTGCAACCTGCTTAGTGGATGATGCGACCCGCTCATATTGACCTCCCCCATCAGATGGACATGCCTGATTAGGACTACGTGTCTGCTGAGATGGTGAATACTGCTCAGAAGATGCCTACTGATCAGGACTGGGTGTTGGCTGCTCATCATCTCTCACGTGAGGTGAAGGAGGAGGTGGAGTACTAGAATTATGATCACTCCAGTCATGATCATTATCATCATAATAGTTACTCTATTGAGGATCAACACAACTCCTACCCCTCCTAGCTAATGCCAGTGCTCTGCAAGGTCCAATGATATGATGCATGAGGGTCATCCCATCGCATGGCATGCCTGTCTAAAGTTGTGTGAGCCTACGATCAACATGGATCTCTCTGATAGTAGTCGGGGGGACTTCCTCATCCACTTAGTGTCGATAGAGTTGGTTATCCAAATCCATCCTAAATTGGGTGTCTGGACCATGTCGCACCTCCCCGGGTATCTACACCGGATCATGATCATGTCTGCCACCCTTATCCTCCACCTCTGCCATCTCCTCTTCAAAATCTATACCTAGATCATTTGGTAGGGGTGGAATCATGTCACTGATGAATGTTCTAATATCTAGAAAATATATAGTTTACAACAATAACTAGGCAATTTCATTAAAAAATTTAATCAAACAAGTTAAATAACGTGTTATAATAAATTTGATAATTCTAATTAATTAATTAAGAAAATAAAATGAAACTATATTAATTCAAAGAAAACACTAATATTACCTCTCACATTTGGTGGCTCATTTTGTGTGAAGAGCATGTTGGTACACCCTTGCCAATCCAAACCACCATACGGACATGGCAGCAGAACGAACGAGTGATTATTAACACTCGCTAGGATCTCTAGTGCATAAGGAGATATCCTGGTTGGAAAGTCATACCAGCCCCTCTTGGGCATCACTTGGCCCCACACCTATATCCGTACATGTAGCATTGTCCTACGAGGCTACTAAACAATAGTATTCCTCGTGTATGGAAACCTCTCAAAAAATAAAATAATAAATTTGAATTAAAAGGGAAGGTCAACCTCCCACGTTCCTGAGAATGAAATATATCTAATGTTGTATAAAACTACCGCAAAAAAATCGCAGACCATCTCACAAGTCATGGTGCCAGGAATAAATACTCAACATAAAAATCAAAGAGGGCAACTAATTCGTTTCCCATCACTGGTATAGTGTGCAATGGTTTCCATTAGTAGTGAGAGGCACCTCACCTCCTTTCTACCAAATGAAGCGATATGTAACTGACCACTGAACAGCTGAAAATCTATAGGAGAAACTATATCATGCCTAATTTATCTTTAAGAGTACGCCAATTGACTCCCTATTGCATAGCCAATGGGGAAATCTAGGAACTAGGGAAAATATTTCCCTCCTAGGTAGGCCAATAATAAAATATATGTCCCCCTTAGCAGGTGCAAACCACTAGCCAACACCGACCGAGAAAGCCTATCGGTGGGCATCCCACCTTAAGCTCAGTTGTCCCAATAAACCACTATGGCCCTTCAGTGTTGTAGCCTCCTCGTCCAACTTGAGGAGGCCTACCTCCCTTATGAGAAACTAGGTGGCTATCATAGCAGGGAGAGGGTAAAAATGTCTCTCCCTCTCTCGTGCCTCTCACAGCTGAATCACATTATACCAATCCTCCATATGTTATTTTTGTTCCCTTTCTTCTCTTCGTTAATTTCACTGAATGATTCACATATTAAATAATTTTTTTTATTAAATGAGAAATGTATATATATATATATATACACATATTATAAATTATTTTGAAAAAAAAAATTGGTGTGCCCAAAAAAACAGTCACGCACCAGTACCAGTGAGTATTCCTTTATCACCACCGCACTCGATGTGCATGGAAAATGTTCGTGCACCGCCAAATATGGGATTTTTTTTTTGCAGTGGGTTGATGAAACTATGCACCCCAGGGTAGATAGTTTGTCAATGCACTTCCCCAAAAGAGTACATGGTCAATGGTGTGGTCATGTAAAGGACAACATCATTGACCATGTACTATTGTTGGGCGGGTGGTGTAGTGAACTAATTATCTGCCCCAGGGTGGATATTTTGGTCAACACATCACCCAAAAGTAGTACATTTTCAATGGCGTGGTCTTGTAAGCGACTGCACTATTGACTATATAATGCTGTCAGGGGGTGGTGTGTTGTCCTGACTATCCAACCTGGGGTAGTTAGTGTTGTCAACGCATTGCCCTCCAGACACTATTACATAGTCAATGGTGTGGTCATTTAAATGACCACACTACCTTGTTATTTTTAAAATTAGTTAGGGTGCACATTTTTTCAGTATTGCACTATAACCCGGTGCGGTTTTCCATTAACACTATTCGTGGTGCGGCCTATAAATTTACAGGAAGCACCGCGAACGACTCAAAAGAAGCGTACAATTTTTTTTTTTTTTAACAGTTAATTTTAAGTTATTTTCAAAATATAATATGCTAAAACGTTTAGCTATTAAGAACTAAGTAGATTACCTATACATTTGCGCGTTGAGGAGGCATATTTGTTGAGGAACTAAAGAGACCGAATTTTCCCATCGGTCCGAAAATTAAAACTCCACATCATCTGCACTGGATGACAACAATGTGTTCAATGGGAGCACTAATGGCAGGGGGCCTTAGACAATACAAACTCACACCAGTGCTTGTGAGGTATAGAGCACTGAACAAGTAAAAATAGCATTTTTACAGCCGATAATTTTTTTATTATTTAACCCTATTTTGGTGTGAAGGTTTTTGAGATGCACCAAGTAGTATTATCGATGGTGCACTTCACGTCGTTATGGTGCACTAGATTATGAAGATGCTCCATGCATGTTTATATGTAAAGCACCAGTTTGCTAGAGTACTTAGGTGTACTAGGTGGGTTTGTACGAAGAGCACAATGTCTCAGTGTGCTAATTTTTAGTATGCACCAACATATTTTGCGTTAAATGCACCGATGGGATTTATGATGAGAAACACACAAAAAATAACATCCGTAAAAACTTCCACCCACCAACCTCCTCTAAAGACCTCTGTTACAAACAAATATCTGGGCTATTTTTATAAGGGTTTCCTCAAAAAACATCTACTAGAGGGTATTTTCCTGGTATTGTTGGCTCAAGTGGTACCAATGGTCCAAATGAGTAAGCCTCATGCCAAATCCACATTAATAATACACTCCAACCCCTCTCAATTTGGAATAAAAAGTGTACTTTGGCTCATTCCCCCTAATTTTATTCTGCATTTCTAGATAAGTTATTGCAAGACAAAGATAGGAGACACCAAGGACCTTTGATCCATGCTCAATATTTACATGCAACCTGTGGTTCAAGAAATTCTACTATTGCTGCAGGAAATTTCCAGTGGAGCCACAAAGTCCTAAAATGTGGCATGTAAGCAAACCTCAGAGTGTATTGACACCCCAACACCACCCTTCAAGCCATAGAACATCATAATTTCAGAGGTAAGTGGTCATCCCCCCATGATGTTTCAAATATGTTTCATGCTAATTTACACACAACCAAATTGTAGTTCAGTAAACTGAAAGGTGGTTCAAAGGAGTAGGGATAAGGAAAACACATTTTGTGTAAATATAAAACCTTTGGGGTCCCATATCATAGTTCTTTTAGAAACAATCCACATATAATAATCTCTCTAATACAATCACAATATTGGGAGAGGTTTCAATAGAAGGGATCCCACAGACATAAGAAGAATTAGACTACACCCTCATGTGGCTGACATCTTTAAAAATCATAAGTGGTTGGGTTTCTTTGAGCTCTTCAAGGGATTTGATGATGAAGTGGCTCAAGAATTTGCAGTTTCCTTGCACTCCGAGGCAGATGATAGCCCCACAAAAGTGGTAATAGGGATACAAATTACAATAAACTCTCAGCTCATTAACAGAGTCACCACCTTACCTCCAGGATTAAGTGGAATAGAGAGGACAGGGTACCTATTTTTTCCCCTAAGAAGATTTATTTCTTTCCCAATGAGGAATACATTGAAGATAATAAAGGGATAAGAAGATAAAGTATTCCTTATTGATGGGATGAGGTAGTGTACTACCTCATAATGTCTTCTGTGAGGGCATACAAAGTGTGATCTATGGATAGAATTTTAGATTGTTGCATGAACTTAGGTTTTAAGGAGATATGAGCTTAGAATAGGGACTCAATATCTCATACTTTCTCTTCCATTAAATCTAATATATGAGCTAGAGGGTAAGGAAGATAAATTATTGGCACCTAACTCATCATGGTTTCATTAGAATCATAGTGGTAGATTCTCTCAATATACTCAACATCCTTGCACCTTGGTCCACCTTCATTTACATGCACAAAGAAGAATTCATTAGGAAACAAACCATCACTCTTGGAGAGACCCCTTCCTCTAACATTGAAGAAAGGGGAATCAAAGCAGAAGAGGAAGGGATTGAAAGATCATAGGAACAAGAGGAATAAGAGGAAATTGAAACAAACATAGAACCCACATAAACGTTGAATAAGATTAAGGAAGCAAAGATGGGGAAAAGAAATATGAAAAAGGAGAAGAAGATTAAAAAGAAGAGGAAGATAAATATGAATATAAGGAATGCAGTATACAAGAGGAGGAGATACTGGACCCCAAGCTTATCACTGATATATCCCCTCAGCAAACCATCCTTTCAACAAGGGTCATTGAAAAGGAAGTGGTTGCTATATTAGCCACTGTAGGAACCCCTGTGAAAATAAATACTAACAGTCAGACCACCATGTACTTCAAGACCAAGAAGATTTCCAAGGTCAAACAAGGGAGGCATTAAACACCAACCAAGAGCCCCATCACAATTGAAGAATCACCAAATAAGAAAGGATAAATAGGGAAATATGAGGTAAATATTCAAGAGGCCACTTCACCTAAGAAGATATCTATGACCTATACATGAAGGCACTCCTCAAGGATAAAATCCCTCAAACAAGCACCAACACTCGTAGACCTCCAAGAGAAATGAAAGAAGGGGAAACATGGAAAACATGGTCTGCTACTGGAAACACAGAGTTTGTGACAGGAAACTCAGATAGTGCTATAGAAAACTCAAAATGTGCTACAAGAAGAGAAAAAAGTCATCGGAGAAG
The DNA here is from genome assembly GCA_034641835.2 of Pinus albicaulis. Taxonomy (NCBI): domain Eukaryota; kingdom Viridiplantae; phylum Streptophyta; class Pinopsida; order Pinales; family Pinaceae; genus Pinus; species Pinus albicaulis. The sequence continues at coordinate 880,942,247 of CM076583.1, read as the reverse complement.
AGAAAATGGCAGCCTTAGAAGGGAAGAAGGCCTAAGGTGATGAAAAGTAGGAAAAAGTTGAAGGGAAAGATTTCAAAGTTGAGAAAGAGGAGAAGGAAGAAGAGGAACCAAAGGAAGAGATTGCCTCTCCAAAAAATTTCCTAAAAGACATTATAATAGTTTAACATCCTAGCTGATAGCCAAATTTGAGCTCCTATTACAAATTCACTGAAGGAAGGAGGATGATCCTTTAAAATATCCCATTTCCCTATTATATGAGCTAGAGAAAGAGAAAGTGCACAGACACCTCTAGATGCAAATATCCAAAACTAAGAATGTGGAATATGTAGGGATCATGGAAGGGAAACTCAATGTGATGGGAAGATATTTGGTTGATGTCATACTTAGGGAGGTAGTGTTGAAACAATAGCTACAAGAAGCATAAGGACAAAGTTCAATATTTAATGGCAAACAACAGCAAAAAAACAAGGAGATTTCCACCATGGAAGACTTGCGCATGGAGGAAATACAACACATGAATCCATCAAATTATTATGCCATTTACCTGAAGGAGAAGTGGCTAAATTTCCAAGTGATAATAATATCATCATATGGATAATTTCCTTTCGAGAATTACAACCAATTTATGTCTTTTTGCAGTCAATATAACATAGAAGATAGGGCCAAATTCACAGAGTTTTACATGCATAATCGTTTCCTAACTGATTTGAACATTTGGAACCTAAACTCTAGGTTGGGGGATATAAAACTGACGGCTCGATACTCTTGGATGAAAAATTGATAATCTGGAGCATAGGAGGTCAAAAAGGTGATGAAGAGAGAAGGAAGATAGCCTCTCCCTATCAGGGAAAAGCTAATCAGTGCAAGAGGATCCATAAACAACCACCAAATGATAGCTATTGATGCCAAACTTCCAAATAGATATCTCAACACCCAAGCACATGAAATTTCACATTATGATGACATGTATATAATGCTGGTAGAGGAGTGTGTGATGGCATGTTAGAGAAGATGGAATGGAACTCAACTTAGCCTAAGAAACCTGGAGTATCATACTCCAAACTAATTGAGAGCTGCCCTAGATATATCACCTTTGTTCAAAAATTTGATGAAAACAATGAAGATCCAATGCCTTAGATTAATTCTTAGTCAACCATTGTTGCTAGGACTAAGTGAAGTAAAATATCAAGTTGAAGAGGAAAAGGAATGGGACGAAGCAGAAAAGAATGCAAGGTTTTACCCTCCTGAAAGGACTCCTTCCATGATAGCTTGGGATGTTAGAGAGGAAAAAAAGCTTCTAAAAGAAATAAAGAAAGAGGAATGAGTTTCTCAGAGGATAAGCAACCACTTAGTAGGGGGTTGATTATGAGCACCATCATTAAGTACATTCTAAAGGGTTAGTTGTCACCTTTTTAGCTCAATTATTATCTCTCTCTCACATTTAATTGCCTTTTGTCATGTTTTTCTTAGTGATAAGGGTGTATTAAGGGTTATCATGATTCGAGCCCTAATATGGTTTACATTAAGGGAATTTTGAGGTCTAAAATGGTCCTCCTAAGAAAATTATTAAATAATAGTGGAAATAGTAAAAGAATATTAGATTACATTATCAAATTTTAGAGGGAAAAAAGAAAATTTATTTTTTCAACTTGTATTTTCAACTTATCTCCTTATGGGTTTACTCAAATTTCGAGTTAGAATAGTCGTTGTATGCATAGTTTGATCCTTCATCCAAGGAGTACCCATGTTGCATAATTTCAATGAACTCTGCGACATGAAAAACATGAGTGAAATCGTGTTTTTTCATGTATTTCACATTTTTCGTGTAGTAGGGTCCATCAAAAGTATGAAACATGGGTACTCCTTGGATGAGGAATTAATTTTTCATCCAAAAAGTACTGCCACTCAGAATTTGAGTAAAAACTTAAGGAGATAAGTTGAAAATACTAGTTCAAAAAGTAGTTTTATTATTATTATTATTATTATTTTTTACCTTTTTACCCCAAAAATGGTGAATCATCCCCCATGGTTGACATCATCATCTTGAATCATATTCATTCTTATAAAGTTAATTTTGGTTTTATATCTTTCTTAGGAGGCCCACTTTAGACCTCAAAATTCCTTTAATGAAATGTAGGAAAATGAGGGGAATAATGCCATTTTTGAGGAATATTTCACAATCATGATTCTGAGTAGATAGAAAGGAGTTATTTTAGGAGGGTTTACCGCCTCCTTAACTCATAAAGGTAGTCAATATTCCTCAATATTATTCACTAACAACTCGAAATCAGAGGCAGCCAAGCAAGTGAAATATTAAAGGGAGACAAGCTCCACTTCTCTTGAGTTCCAAGGGAACAAATTCCTACATTTTAGGGAGTTATTGGTAGCTATGGTTTAGCATAAATAGGCTAGAGAAAGAACTCACTACGATTCAATTTTTGGATGTATGTAGATCACTCTTTCCTTCTGTATCTTACATTTCTGACTTTCTTATGATATGTACAAGACTAGTTATGGAATAAAATGAACATTTGGTTTCTTCTCCACTGAGTTAGTTTCATGGAGATGATATTTTGAGTTAGGGCCCAATCCATTTACCTCAGTCTCTCTTATGTACTTGTGTTTTCTCTTATGTTGCAATAGTTAATATGTTTCATTTCATGTTTGGTAGCACATAGAACCTCAAAACTATGTGCTAAGCCTCCCTCTCTCACCTCTTCCATTGGAGCTTAAGGAGAAAGGTCTTCCACCACAGACCAATTTTTTATTTTATTTTATGATTTCGTGGAAAATTTGGATTGTTTATTTTTCTTATCATGAACATTTTGTAGATGCAGAGGTAGATTTTTGATTGGGATGCATAGGTAGTCTTATTTAAATTCAACTCATCTTTTCCACCATTTTTGTGATAATTTTGTTAATGATGAATGCATGAACAAGTAGTTTGATTGCATGTAGAAGATGACACTTTCATCACCATCAGTTTCAGTTTCCACCCTTCATAAACCACCTCCATCCAAGTCATCTACAACATTATTTTTGGAGATCACCACCACATCACCGAGAGCCATCTTGAGGGTGTAAGATAGGCTTTGTGAAGAGTTCTGAACTTGACCAAGGGGTTGGATACCCTTAATATACATAAATCCACCTTCAACCCACCTCTCCTAAGCTTTTCCTCACAATTTCTAGCCTCATACTCCACATGATATGTTTCCTATAGCTTTTCAGGACATCCTATAGTACTACAGGAAATATTGTAGCAACATCTTGTAGAAGTGCCAAACACTCTCTCCTTTAGCCTAAAATCACTCTTTCACCTCATATAAGCCTAGCCAAGCCCCCAGTAGACCTTAAGCTCTGAACCTTTGGTCGAGGGTCCTTCTTAGACTACCTCATCATCTCCTTTTGCTGTAAAACAGAGTCATTTAAAGTGTGATTATCTCATTATTAAGTGCATCATTAAACACAGTACCTAAGAATAAGTATATTGGCATTAGTTAGTCATTTGGTTTAGCATCTGTTCTCTAGGTTAATTTCCTTTTTTGAAATTTAGTTCAACAATCTAGCTTATGAATTCCACTTAGTGTAGGTTCCTTTATTTTATTAGCATAAGTGTGAATTATTCTTTATTACAAATAGCTAGATGAATCAGTGTGATATAGAGTTGTCTCTTTCCATTTTGATATAGTAATGGTCATGATTTATTTTGAGTCTTTGACTAGATTTAGAAGTGTGACAAACTTCCTTTCCAAGAATTTATCCTAGTAGTAGCACCTCATTGTGGATATTAGATGAGGATGGCATGAGTAGAATTCATATGTTGTGTATATACCATTGTCACCTCCTAGATTTTATGAACCCTGGCTTCATAATTTAAAGTCAAGTAGCCTTTGGGAGTTGTGACAGTCTTAGTGCAATACCATGGCTCACCAGTCAAGAATGGTCAACCATGTTTATTTAAGGGTTTATAATATTAATATTTTGGTTTATAATATCAAACCATGGGTATATTCCTTTGGGTTTATAATATCAACAATGGTCAACTATGGTCAACCATGGATAATTGTGTTTATTTAAGGGTTTATAATATTTATTGTTCCCTTGGGTTTAATATTATTCCTTTGGGTTTATAATCCCTTGTGTTTTTGATATTAATCAATTTCTTTTATTATTCCCTTGTGTTTATAATATCAACCACGGAAAACCATGGTCAGTGGTTATCAACCATGATCAACCATATTTATTCAAGGGTTTATAATATTTATCTTTGGGCTTATAATATCAAACCAAGGGTTTATTGCATTTGGTTTATAATATCAACCATGGTCTACCATGGTCAATGACGGTAAACCATGGCCAATCGTGTTTAATTAAGGGTTTACAATATTTATCTTTGGGTTTATATACCTTAGGTTTATATTATTCCCTTGGTTTTAGTATTATTCCCTTGAGTTTTTAAACCCTTGGGTTTTTAGTATTAATGCCTTGGTTTTATTATCCTTGTGGGTTTCTAATTTCGATCATTGTCAATCATGGTAAAAAATGGTCAACCATGGCCAACCATGATCCAACTTCACATTGTGAAAATATTGTCTCAATATTAAAATCAAACATCTTCAACCATGTTCTGACCTTGGTCAGTCATGGTCCAATGTCACTTACGAAAAATAAATCATGGACTCCCATGTTCAACAATGGTTTAATGTCACATTGTGACAAGGATTGTGTATATATGAAAATCAACCATGGTCAACAATGTTGTCTCAATATGAGAATCAACCATGGTCAACCATGTATCAATATCAATCCCTTTGGTGTATTAATCTAAGGGTTCATATTCACATGGTTTTATATTATTCCCTTGGGTTTATAATATCAACCATGGTCAACCATGGCCAACCATGTTCAACCATGTTTACTTAAGGGTTTATAATATTTATCTTTGGGTTTATAATATCAAACCATATGTTTATTCCCTTCAGCTTATAATATAAACCATGGTCAACTGGGTTTATTTAAGGGTTTATAATATTTATTATTCTGTTGGGTTTAATATTACTCCTTTGGGTTTATAATTCATTGGGTTTATGGTATTAATACCCTTTTTTTATTATTCCCTTCGATTTATAATATAACCATGGTCAACCATGTTCAACCATTGTCAACCATGGAAAACCATGTCCAACCATGGTCAATCATGGTCAACCATGTTTATTTAAGGGTTTATAATAGTCGTTTTTTAGTTTATAATATCAAACTAGGGGTTTATTCCCTTTGGTTTATAATATCAACCATGGTAATCATCAATGATGTTCAAGCATGGTCAAGCATGGTCAAGCATGGTCAACCATGTTTAGTCAACGGTTTATAGTATTCATCTTTAGGTTTATATTCCTCTCTTGGGTTTATAATCCCTGGGTTTTTAGTATTAATCACTTGGTTTGTTTATCTCCTTAGGTTTACAATATCAATCATGGTCAACCATGATCCAATGTCACATTGTGACAAATATTGTCTCAATATGAAAATCAAACATGGTAAATGATGGTTCAACATCGTATTGTGACAAATATTTTCTTGATATGTAAATCAATTATGGACAACAATGGTCAACAATGGCCCAACATCGCATTGTGACAACGATTGTCTCTATATGAAAATCAACAATGGAATTTTTTTTTATCTCAATATGATAATCAACAATGGTCAACCATGGCCCAACATTGCATTGTGACAACGATTGTCTCTATATGAAAATCAACGATTGTAAACAATGTTGTCTCAATATGATAATAAACAATGGTCAACCATCCCTCAATATCAATCCCTTGGGTTTATTGATCTAAGGGTTCATATTCCTAGGGTTTTATACTATTCCATCAATTTTAATATTATACCTTCGAGTTTATAATCCCTTGGGTTTTTGGTATTAATCCCTTGGGTTTTTGTTATTAATTCCTTGGTTTTATAATATCAACCATGGTCAACCATGGTCAACGATGGTCAAATATGGTTAACCATGGCCAACCATGTTTTATAAAAGAAATCAAGGTCAACCATGGCCAACCATGTTTTATAAAATAAATCAAGGTCAACCATGGTACAATGTCGCATTATGAGAAAAAATGTCTCAATAGGAGAAACAAACATAGCCAACCGTGTTCGAACATTGCATTGCGAAAAATATTGTCTTAGTATAAAATCCAATCATGGTGAAGCATGGTCCAACGTCGCATTGTGACAATGATTGTCTAAATATGAAAATAAACCATGGTCAACCATGTTTATTTTAGGGTTTATAATATTTATATTAGGGTATATATACCTTGGATTTATAATATTAATTCCTCAGGTTTATTATTATCCCCTTCGGTTTATAATACCTTAGCATTTTAGTATTAATCCCTTGGGTTTGTTATTCGCTTGGGTTTATATAATCAATTAATTCAATTTATTAATCAAAGGCTTCAACCATTATTGAGCATGGTCCAACGTTGCATTGTGCCAAATATTGTCTCAGTATTACAATTAAGCATGGTCAACCATTGGCAACCAAGTTATTTAAGGGATTATAATATTTACCTTAGGGTTTATACATGTTGGGTTTATATTATTCCCCTGGGTTACAATTCATTGAGTTTTTAGTATTAATCCCTTGGGTTTATAGTATTATTAATGGCCAACCATGGTTAATCACGGTCATCCATGGTTGACCATTTTCAGTGATGGTCAATCATGATCCAACTTCACATTGTGACAAATATTGTCTCAATATAAGAATAAAGCATGGTCAACCATGGTCCAACACCATATTGTGAAAAATATTATCTTGATATGAAAATAAATCATGGAATACCATGGTCAACCATAGTCGAATGTCACATTGTGGAAAGGATTTTCTCAATATGAAAATAAACAATGGTCAACCATGTCTCAATACCAATTTTTTGGGTTTATTAATCTAAGGGTTCATATTCCTATATAGATATATATATATATATATATATATATATATTGTACATTTATACTAATCCTAATCTTTCCATTTTTTCTCCTCCCATCCCACCCACAGGTTTCGAACCGGTGACCTTCCAAACGAAGTGCCTTAAGAGTGCACCCCATCACCAACTGCTGTACAACACGTGGGCTTCTAGAATTTAATATTATTCCCCTAGGTTTTAATTATTAATCCCTTGGGTTTGTAATATCAATCATTGTCAACCATGGGAAATCATGGGTAATGATGGTCAACCATGGTGAGCCATGATTTATAAAATGAATCATGGTCAATCATGGTCAACCATGGTCTAATGTCATATTGTGACAAATATTGCCTCAATATATAAAAAAAAAAACATGGTCAAGCATGGTGGAATGTTGTATTGTGTCAAGTATTATCTCAATATGAAAATAAATCATTGTCTATCATCAGGGAAAATTTTAGGGGCTAATATTCACAGGTGGGCTAATTTTCCATGTTTTTTCAAAAAACAAAATTTGTGAATTTCCATTTTTTTAGAAAATGATTCGCCCAAATTTTATAGTATAACAATATTTTACCTTAGAAATTGCCAAAAAAATTTAAATACTATATAAAATAATTAGAAACATAAATATTTTTACAAAATTATCACCAAGACTTTTACAATTTGGGCATTAGGGACTAGTAATATTCACCAATATTTATAAACTTTAAGATAAATTTCTATCCTTAAAATTTTCCCTGTCTACCATAGTCAACCATGTTAATTTTAGGGTTTATAATATTTATCTTATCATTTATATACCTTTGAATTATAATATTAATGCCTTGGGTTTAATATTTTTCACGTGGGTTTATAATATCAATCCCTTGGGTTTATTAATTTAAGGATTCAACCATAGTGAAGCATAGTCCAACATTGCATTATGGAGAATATTGTCTCAATATAAAAATCAACCATGGTAAACCATGTTTATTTAAGAATATATAATATTTATCTTAGTGTTTATATACCTTGGGTTTATATTATTCCCTTGGGTTTATAATTTCTTTGGTTTTTAGTACTAATCCTTTGGTGTATAATGTTGGAACACCTAATCCTACACGGGTAGGTGTGGAATGCAAAAAGTCACAATGGAGTCCAAGTGACCTTGGAATATGAAACTAAGAGTCACACCATTGCACTATAAATGTACATCTTTGTATAATGGAAAATAAGAAAGCCTCACTCTTATCCTTCATTGTGTTGAGTCTCTTTGTGTGTGTGCACATTCTTCTTCTCATACACCATGTGTGTGCTTCAACATGGTATCAGAGCAGGCGATTGCTGGCCCTGCTCCAAATTGAATGAGCCATTTGTGTTTATGGCCTGTGCATATCTGCAAAATTCTTGACATTTTTGCAGTATTTAGAGACTTTCTGCAGCGTGTTTTTGCCGCCATTCAGAAGTGTTTTGGAGAAGGAGCAGCGTTTAGAAAATTGGCAACATTCAGTCATTGGCTTTGAAGAAAGGCAGCACTGCCCATCTGAAGGTTTCATTCTAATTTATTTCTGCATTTTAAATTCTGCACCATATTGAGCTGCTGAAAAATAGTTTAAAGAGGGTTTTTGAAGAAATCTTTGGGTTTCTACTGGAAAGATTTCTGAGTTTTCCATTGAAAAATTTCTGAGATTTCTGAGTTTTCTGCAAATTATTCTCCTATTTCTGCAATCTGCTGCTGGGTAATACTGCTTGAAATCCTGCATTTCTGACAAAATTTCCTGCTACTACTTCAAAATCTTGAGTCTCAGTTTCACTGATCTGCTGCTGGAAGAAAATCTACATCTATTCTTCTCTGCTGTTTTTTAATTTAAAAAAAAAATAAAAAAAAAAAATAAAAAAATAATAAAAAATAAAAAATTTGTTTCTTTGCAATTTGGCCTTTCGTCCCTCCCTTCACCGCCTGCAACCTGCATTTCTTTACAACCATACACCCTACGCTACCACGCCTTAATCCACGCCTTACTCCACTCAACCAATCCATATGCTCCTACGCACCCCACCTTACGCTGCTCCCTAGCCGGTATTACCTACACAATTTTTTTATTGCCCCCTAAACCTCACAACCCGGCCCCCTCTCACCACTCAAATCTGCCACACGCTCCCAACACACCCCACCTCAATTGCTACAACGCTCCCCTCTCTCAACAGTCGTGCTACCCATGACTGCTACAGCCAGCCGCCCCCCTTCCCCGCGGCTCTTCTCCTCTCTGCACAACGGAACCCTGCACACCGCCTACAACACTTGCGCCCTCTAGCCATCGCCCCCGTCCACTCATCAACCGCGCCCCCTCCTTTTTTAAATCACGCTCCCACCGCTCCATATGTGTAAACTGCACTCTCAACACGGTATTCAACGCCTGCAATCTTCAACGCTCGATCAATACACCTCTCTCGGCTCCTTCGACTGCCACCCCCAGCTCTCCAATGCGGCTATTCCCTCCCAGCTCCCGCTTCTGCCCAACGCCCCTCCTATCTGCTACTCACATAGATCCCTTACCCCCTCGCATACAGCTCCCTCCCATACTTTGAACGCACTGCATCTCCCCATCTCAAACCCTTGCCCAACCCCTCGGCCTTTCGGCCTTCCTACTAGTGAAACTCCTCCCTCCCTAACGCAATTTCTTTCCCAAACTTCCTAATGCTCCCCCTCCCCTTCTCATATTCCAATTCCCACTTTTAAATTTCGATTTTTCTAACATTTAATTTATTTTTTCCTATATAATAGACAAACCCCCTCCATATAATATTCCCTCCCTCCTCATTTAAAATTCCATCCCTTTTTAATATTGCCTCTCATTTTTTTTTTATCGATTTTTATATTTTCCCACTTAATTAATATTTCCCCTTCCCTTTTTAAATATTTAAAATCCATTTTTTAATTAATCTTCTTCCCTTTTTTAATTTAGTCCCTTCCATTAATTAAACCCCACCACCCCCCCCCCCCACCCCCCACCACCCCCCCCACCATATAGTTTCCCATCCCATCTTAATATTTCCCTTTCCCTTTTTAATTAATTCACATTAACTCATTTTTTAATTAATTTTTAATTAATTAAAAAAAAAAAAAAACAGCAGAGAGAGAGAGGAAAGAGTGAATTTGAACAGCAGAAAAAGAGGAATTTACATATGAAGAAGATGGAATGAATACATAGAGAAACGAGCAGATTTGACATTGTGTGATTTGTGGCATAAGGGTAATTTTTTGAAGAATTTCACATTTGAAGACAAGTTTGCCATCATTGAAAACAACTCTTTGAAGGAAAATTCAGCTGCCTTAAAGACTTCTTGCATAGTGTTTTCAGCTGCACATATTTTTGCAGAGATTTTGTATTGAACTCACATTGTGAGTGAATTTGCCTCTTCATTCATAGTTGGAATCAGTACTTGAAGTGTATTTGAGTTGTTGGATTGTTGATTGCCCTCCATCATTTGAGGAGCACATTTTGTACTTTAAGAATTCCTTGGAGTCATTTGTATTTGTTGTTGCATCACATTGTAAACGGGTGCATTTTCGGTTGAAGCTGACACCCTTTCATTTGTTGAGCCTAAGTTGTTGAAATGGCCAAAATCAATGAGGTATTAATGTTGTTGAATAACCTCATTCATTCAAATGTTCATGATATGGTAAAAATGAGCAAGGATGCTCTTTGTAACATCCAAAATTGTTTGCTAGATGCACAAGAGAAGATTGAGTTTTTGCAGTTGGAATCTCAGCTCCAACAAGATGAACTTCACCAAAAGAGTCACCATTCTGAACCTGTTTCTGTTCAGAGCATTGTGAAAGACTCCCATCAACAGCAAGTCAGCAAAGTTCCAGTTGATTCCCATTCAGTTCCTTGTACTAGAGCAGATTTACATGCAGATGCAGCCACTCAGCCTGCACTTCCTAAGCCCATCATCAGACCTTGGGAAGAGATTGTCCACAACAAGCACCGAACTGGTCTTGGATATGACAAGGATGTGTCCTTTCATATTCTAGACTACACAAAGCCTATCAAATTTCAGAGTGTCGGATTCTTGTATGACAGTTCACCTGCAGCTGTTCCAGATCCTGCTCCGCTTCCACAACAGATTTTGACATGCCAACACTGTGATTGAGTTGGCCATATGAAATATCACTATTTTGATATTTATCCATGCAAGCACTGTGGTCGACACACTCATTCTTCAGACATATGCTTCAGACACAAGCCTCCTGCAAGAACCAGGATTCATCTTGGATGGATCGCTTCTTGGAAATGGGCATCAACAGCCAAGAAGATGTTTACGACACATGTTAGAGCTTGTTCACGGATATTGAGAAAACTTGCAGTTGAGTTTTCACCATCATCTCACCTTGTCCCTGACAGGGGGGGAAATGGTGAATGTTAATGTTTCATGATAGATCAGCTGCTTGAGCTACTGCCTCATTCCATGTTCAGAGTTGTAGCCAAAGAGTTTGCCAGCCCCAAGCTACAATTCGTCATTCCGCATTCATGAGATGTGTGGCTATATTAATTACCTCATGAGCATATCTGCCAGGATAACCTAAAACCATCATTTTCGGTTGGTGGATAACCTAAAACCATCATCTTTGGTTGGTGGATAACCTAAACCATCATTTTCGGTTGGTGGATAACCTAAAACCATCATCTTTGGTTGGTGGACAACCTAAAACCACCACAGGTAGTAGACCTCCCTTCTTTTAGGTTGAAGGTCTCCCTTTTTTATGAGGGAAAATTCCTCTAGCAGAAGCTTTCAGCTTCTTGCCAGTTTTGGAAGAGTTCTGGGAACTGCAACAAGTTTTGCATTCCAGTGTTGGTGGTCATCCTTAAATCACCTCTTTTTTCCAACATTTTAGAGAGTTGATTCAGCCCAAGTGCTGCCATGTATACTTTGCAGATTTGTATTACAACTCTTTTCTTGGACTCACACATACCCCTTCGGATTAAGGGGGGATGTTGGAACACCTAATCCTACATGGGTAGGTGTGGAATGCAAAAAGTCACAATGGAGTCCAAGTGACTTTGGAATATGAAACCAAGAGTCACACCATTGTACTATAAATGTACATATTTGTATAATGGAAAATAAGAAAGCCTCACGCTTATCCTTCATTGTGTTGAGTCTCTTTGTGTGTGTGTGCATTCTTCTTCTCATACACCATGTGTGTGCTTCAACATGGTGTTTATCATATAATCCATTCTATTTATGTTATTAATCCATTGGGTTAAATATTATCCCCTTAGGTTCATAATCCCTTGGGTTTTTAGTATCAATCCCTTTCGCTTTATACTATCAATCCCTTAGGTTTATTACTCTAACGGTTTATATTCCTAGGGTTTAATATTACTCCCCTAGTTGTATTATTCCCTTGGGTTTATAATATCAATCCCTTGGGTAAAAAAATTAAGGGCCCATGTTCCTTGGGTTTAGAATTATACCTTTGCATTTAACATTATTCCCTTGGGTTTATAATATCTTGGGTTTTTAGTATTAATCCCTTACTTTATTCAACATTTGGGTCTCAATATGAAAATCAACCATGGTCAACCATGTTTGTTTAAAGGTTTATAATCTTTATCTTAGGGTTTATATATGCTGGGTAGATGTTATTCCCTTGGTTTTTTAATATTAATTTGTTGGGTTTATAATGTTGATCATGCTCAACCATGGGCTATCATGGCTAGTCATGGTCATCCATGGTCAATCATGGTCAACCATCATCGAACATCTCATTATGACCAATATTATCTGAATATAGAAATAAACCGTGGTGAACCATGATCCAGTGTTGGATTATGAAACTGGTTTTCTTGAGATGAAAATAAATCATTGTCAACCATGATCAACCATGTTTATTTTATGGTCTGTAATAATTACCTTATGGTTTATATACTAATTAGGTGCTCAAAATTATGCTAAAAATTGAAAGTTATCAGAATGGTGTGGAACGTATATGACAAGACAGATCTCTTCATTCTAAATTTGGTGCAGCTCATTTCACAGAAAACCAACGCTGTATTCTCCAAGAAACACATTCATTCCACTTTTCCAAATAGGTAAATTTTGGAAAAATAACATAGGTTTCCCAATCAACATTCCATATAGCTAACTAGGCATGTTTGACTGGTCAAAGTGTTACTCTATAGTGTGTCAATCCTAGCTCACCAATTGTCCTCTTATGATTGGTTGTTGGTTGGCATGTTTTTATTGGTTGGAAATGTGGCCAACCATGTTGCCACGTGACCCGACTCTAGGCCTACACTTGGGGGAATGAGAGGCCATAAAAATTTGATAAGGGCTAAGTGGACCAGGCAGGGGTCGAACACTAGATCTTTGTCCAATAAGCATAGCCAAACTCCATTGTGCCATGGGTATTACTCAATATATATAGGGGGAAAACTTTATTATAAGGCTTATGTGGCAGATGTAAGGGGGTAGGGGCCATGGCTTAGCGTCGACCCCCCCGAAACAAAATGTGACATGACCTTTACCCAAGAACTAGACGTTGCTACAGAGGCTAACCACTCAGGTAAATTTCAACCACTGCTACGCCATGTGAACAAGGAAACCATCAGTTAAATTTTTTTTAGTGGATTCCTCACTACCTGGGGTTACTGCCAACAAAACCGCAGCATGTGACCTCCATTTTCGTGACTGCCAGTGGAACTACCGCCCAGACCACCATCCTTAGCTACCTACAGTAACCCATGTGACCATTAATGCATAGAATACCAATGGCTAATGCCACCATCCGATTATTTTAATTTAAAAAATTGTAATCAACATCATATTTTAATATTTATAAATTCATATTATAGGTGTTATTTTGCAAATTAACTGTCCGACAATTTCACCCCAAATTGTGAATATTTTTCACCTGGTTAGTTGGACTAAATGCGAAATTGTAGGACCGATATGGATTTTGCGGAAATTGTGGTGGAGTTAGCAGGAAAACTAGGGAGGCTCATAACGTCTCTATTTTTTCACCAATTTTGGATGAGAAAGAGTCTAGAGAGGCATTTTTGGACATTCTCAAGCCGTTGGAATGGGTTTTGAAGCCATTTGAGAACTGTAAATGTATGAAATCACAATTATTTTCATTATGAAAGAGGCCCAAACCATTCAAAGGTAGACCAAGGAGATGTAGCCCAGGAGGGGTGAACTCCTTTATCAATTGTTGTGTTGTGGTTATTATTTATGTGCATTTTTTTGTTGTTTCTCTATATTTTAGATTTTATTTACTTGTTTTATGTGTTTAAAAATTATCATAAAATCTCTGAAAAAATCATTTTAAACACTTTTAATTCTCAAACCCTCAAGAAAAAATTTATTAAGATATCATATAGATCAACCTTGGGTTTTTAATTGTATAAATTAAATCAACTCATAAAAATACTTAAACACACATAAAAGAACATAGACATAAAAATGGCAGAAAAGGCCTGAGAGCCTTACATTATTCCTCACATATTCTTCATTATTAAAATAATGTAATAATATGGATAAATAGATGAGGATTTTGTCTCAAGATAGTGCCTCTATCTTGGAAAACTTGGTTGAGAAAATATCTCAAACACACACACTAATCTAGGAGCTAGGCCTAAACTAATTCCTAATCAAGAGGAACAAACATAATCTATAAAATTAGGCATAAAATCCTAATTTTTAGTATTTAATTAGTTTAATTTATTTTTGATTTATAATTTCTTATTAGAAAGAGGCTAACATTACCCCCTCAATGATAAATCCAAAGTAAGAACAAGGAACCATCTTCCATGTTCTCATGTTGAAATTGTTGCTCCTCTAAAATAGTGTCTGAAAAATTTCCAAAGCTAGATGCCGAAAAAACTATAGTATGAAGAGACCATGAGTCAGATATATGTGTGATTCATCTCTGAATTTTTCTTGACAACTCAATCACACGCCATGTTCCAAAAGGATGCATTTTTCCTTTGCCTGAAATCAACATTCTTTGTCCACTAACAAAATTTGAGAACGCCTGCTGGCGAATCTGCTTTTCCATTGACAAAATTTTGAGTACACCCACTGGTGAATTTGCTGATGATGAAACTTCCCACTATCTACTTGATGATTTCCCACTGGCTGGTGATGATCACCCAGTAGCTGATGATGTCAAAAAATAACTTGTCATTGATTTTGTTGATGTTGTTGATTTTGTTGATGTTGTCGGAAACTGCTCGTTGTTGATTTTGCTATTGACCGCCCACTGGCGAATTTGGTGATGCCCACTAGCTGATGAAGATGCTCACTTGCTACTTTTTCTTATTTTTTATAGACTTTCAATCTGACAACCACCGTCAATTTCATTGACATTTTCCCACCTTTTTCAGTTGAAATGAGAGACAATCATCTGTATATTATTTCTAAACTCCCCTCCTTCAGGTGTAGGAGTGGTGTACTGGTACACTCCCCTGTTCAACTACACAAAAGTACCATCCTAATTTTACTGTTGGTTGCAATATGTGTGAGTGAATTCGATTGTAAAACTTATACAATATTCGGATTTTTGACGACCACTTTTAGGAATCAATCTATTCATAGTTGATCTTTAATCTAGTTTATTTTTGTTGGTTGCAACATTTCTTTGATGAATTATTTGGCTTGACACAATGGCCATAAGGATGGAAATCGAAACAATGATCTTGCAATGACATGTTCTTTGATAATGTGAGAATTTTTGTTTGATTGCAACTTCGGTTTGTGTGCATGTTGGTTTGTCTGCAACTTTCACAGAATTTGTTGATGTGATTTATTCAAGAAAGCCCGCACTGACGAACTTGATGGGCTTTGAATAATTTGGGATATGAAAGTTGCCATCATCTTTGAAATATCCTAAGTCTCGTCAATTTATGTTACTTTTGATTTATTCCCATGGCTTGGTGATTTGTTTGGAAGAAAGTTGAACTTGAACAGCTTCGACACCACATGTAGAAATTAAATGAACTCATAAAAATACATAAAACACACATAAAAATAAGAGACATAGAAATGGCAGAAAAGGCCTCAAATCCTTACAACACTCCTCACATATTCTTCATTATTAATAGAATGTAATAATACAATTAAATATATGAGGGGGTTGTCTCAAGATAGTGCGTCTATCTTGGACAACTTGGTTGAGAAAATATCTCAACCATGCACACTAATCTAGGAGGTAGGCCTAAACTAACTCCTAATCAAGAGGAACTGACATAATCTAGAAAATTAGGCATAAAATCCTAATTTTCAATATTTAATTAATTTAATTTATTTTGGATTTATAATTGTTTATGAGAAAGATGCTAACAGTAATATTGATCCCTGGTTTTTAATATTATTCAATTGGGTTCATAATCCCTTCGGTTTTTAGAATTAATCCCTTTGTTTCATTATCATCTCTCATTTATAATATCCATCACTTGGGTTTATTAATTTAAGCATTCATATTCCTACGGTATAATATTATTCGTAGGGTTGATAACATTAATACTAGGGTTAAATATAAATCCCTTGGGTTTATAATCATGGTCAATCATGCTCCAAAGTTACATTTTGACAAATATTTTCTCAATATGAAAATCAACCATACTCAACCATTGTCAACCATTATCAACCATGGTCAATCATGGTCAAACATAGTCCAATGTCACATTGTGACAACAATTGTCTCAATATGAAAATCAACCATGGTCTAACATCACAATAGAACACAAATTGTCTCAATATGAAAATGAATCATGGTCAACAATTGTGGCAAATAGTGTCTCCAAAATGAAAATGAATCATAGTCAACCATGGTCAACCATGTTTATTTTACTATTTATAACATTTGTCATAAGTTTATATACATTGGTTTATAATATTTATCTTATGGTTGATCATAGGATTTTCTCAATATGAAATCAACGATGGTCAACCATAGTCAATGATGGTCAAAATCTGTCAAATATGGTCGAACATTGTTAACTATGCTAAAGCATGGTCAAGCGTGGTCAACAATGGTCCAACATCAAGGTGTGACAAAGGTTGTCTCAATATCAAAATAAACCATGGTAAATGATGGTCATGCATGGTCCAACATCACATTGTGAAAAATATTTTCTCAATAAGAAAAACACCAATGGTCAGCCATGATCAATCATAGACAACCATGGTTAATAATCAAGGTCGCATTCTAACAAATATTGTCTCTTGGTGCAATTTCAGATTTTTTTAACCATGGTCATCAATGGTCAAGCATTGCCAACCATGGGCCATCGTCATATTATGACAAAGAGTGTCTCAGTATGAAAATCAATCATGGTCAACCGTGGTCCAACTTTGCATTGTGACAATGATTTTGTCAAAATGAAAATCAATCATGACTAACCATGGTCAACCTTTTTATTTTCGAGTATATAATATTTATTTGAAGGTTTATATACCTTGGGTTTCTAATATTAATCCATTGGGTTTACAACATTAATCTCTTGGGTTTACTATTAAATCCTAAGTTAGGTGATTAAACAAATCTTAAATCCTATGTTAATTAATTATTATTATTACTTATTATTAGTAATATTTTATATTTTATTTTTAATGATTATCTTTAATTAACAATAATAATTATTATTTATAATTATTTGTAAATATTTTAGTTATATATTACATTCAAAATAATTTTTTAAATAATATCAGAAATAAAACATGAAAAGAATGGGTAAGATATATTATATTTTATATTTTAAATAATTTAAAAATTATAATTATTATTTATTATTATTATAAAATAAATTATTATTGTTAAATAATACTTATCATAAATCTCTTATAATAATAATAAGGTTTTTATTGTAATTTTTTTTTTCTAATTTATGCTTATATATTTATTAATTATAAATATAAATGAAGTTTTTAGTTATATTAATCACATTAATATTTTTAATGTGGTTGTGCTAATATATACAATTACACAATTAATTTGTTAAATAGTCTTCTCTAAAAAAAAACTTTATCCGTTATGAGTTTCAATCCCACCTAACATGTGATGAGTGGTTAGTTCATCCCCTTTTCTCAGTGTTTAGAGTATGATTATGTTACAAGTTGTTTATGAGTTTCAATCCCACCTAACATGTGATGAGTGGTTCATCTCCTTTTCTCTAAACATGTGATGAGTGGTTCATCCCCTTTTCTCAGTGTTTAGAGTATGATCATGTTACAAGTTGTTAGTTCAACATGGCTAAAAGTGGTGGTCTAGCCCTTTCATTTTTCTTTGATTGTTTAAATATGTTTACTATTCCTTTTATAATTATAATTATTATTTTTTTATTTTTATCTTTTAAAGGTTTTAAAATATTTAAAAGAAATAATATTTTATTTAAATATTTATTTATTTTTATATAATTTATATTTTAAAAAAATATATTTTGATATTTGATAAAATAATGTACTCTAATAAAATAAATAATCGAATAGTAACTCTCCTAACATAGAACTATGATCTTTAGATTCTGGATTGGAGCGATGGCCAGCGAAGCAATTAGGGTTTGCAGCTCTTGTTTTTTTGGTTGTGTTGGGACGACCTCTCACATGCTCTTTGAGGAATGGAGACTCCACATCAGCCTAGAGGGTTTGGGCCCCAAGAGTGGGTAGCCAAGCATCGAAAAATCTATGTTTCAATGAAAAAACTGTTGTCTTGAGACCCTTGTAGACTCGAGCCCCTCTCGTACCTGCACATGCCTGGGGTTTCGACTAGTCTCGACGATTCATGAAAATGGCACGATTAATGAAGACGAAGCGATTGGCTCCCTAAAAATAGCTCAGAGAGTTGGTCGCCTCACGCTCAAGAACCTAGCTGTAGACCAGATTCTACAGGTTAGCAAGTCTCAGCACTGGTTTTTCCGTGGTAAAGAAGCTGATGCCGTTTGTGTGGCTACATTTACTACAAACACCTCAGTTGGCTCTGTAGCCGCCGCCCTCACAACTGTCATAAGAGTTTCAGAAGAGACCCAGTTTTGGGGTTATGCTCCACCTCTCCGGGCAGCTGCCGATAATGTTAATGGCAAGGAATTGGTGAAAATATCCGATCGTTTAGCTGCAACAAAGACTGCTCAAGTAAATGCACTTCTCCATAGCAAAGAGGCGTTTAACATCTGGACAGGGGGAGATTTTCTCCTCTCAGAAAAACATGCCCACAAGGAAAATAAGATCCATGCAGGTGATCCCTCAGACTCTACCTCTATTGCATGCAAGCAGCAGATCTACTTCTCGGACCTGCCAGATTAGCCTGCAGAGGTACCAAAGGTGGAAGAATTCAACAACTGCGACTATGCTCCTCATCCAATCTCGGCCAATGCACAAATACTAGCGAATCTGGATATACAAAGATCTAGCACATTTCAATTACATTCCAATTTGGGAGAGCAGGGGGATTTAGATCACTTTCCCTTTGTATTTCAGATCCAAATCTCTCTCCTCTCTGTCAAAACGATGTTGCATTGGGTGCGTGCAACGGATCTAGTGCAGGATCTTTCGTGCGACCTCGAACTCCAGCTGGGGATACCCTCCTCTTTCCAGAGATTGTTGTATAAAGGTAAATAGCTAGAGGACCCTCTTCCCCTCTCCTCTTACTGTATTCAAAGAGATGCTTCTATTGTATTTACTCTTCGCTTAAGAGGAGGGGCCTTGGGGCAGACCTCCTCTGCCCCTGCATTCTCCTACAAGGATGCAGTCCATGCACAACCCTCTACGAATTCTGCTCAACCAAATGTGGCTCGCAAGCCATTTTTGGTGGATAAAATGGAGGAAATTCCTTCTATCGAACTCTCTCATCCGACGCTTGATGATCATTACCAAACATTTGCAGAAACCGCAATCATTTGCAAATTTAAGGGCCTATGGCCTCGAATAGTAGATTTATACTAGTGGATCCACTCTAATTGGACTAATAACAGCAAGGTCTTCTTATGCTTGAAAGGCTTCTTCATTGTGGCTTATGCCTTAAATGAAGACTACCAGAAAGCCTTAACAGGAGGCCCTTGGTTCTAGGGATCGGCTGGGCTTTTCCTCACCCCTTGGTTTCCAGACTTCGACCCCTCTACAACTGTCATCACAAAGCTTCCCATTTGGGTCAGACTCCCGAACCTTCCGACGCATCTATGGCACTTCTCTATTTTCTTAGGAATTGGGGATACCTTAGGTCGTTACCTCGCTACAGATACCTCAAGAAGGGAGAAAGGACTCTACACCTACGGCAGATTATGTGTGGAAATAGATATTAGCAAAGGGCTACCAGATCAGATCAACCTCAAAATTGGGGATTTCCATTGGACACAAACCTTGGACTATGAGAATATTTCCTTCCGATGTCGCCATTGTCATCAGACGGGGCATCTCCAAAACAAATGCGCTAATTTCCTTGACAGAAAGTAGAATCTCAATCGCAAACCCAAGTCCAAGAGCTGGAATCCTTGTGATTTCCCCCCCGCCCCCCTCCCCCCCCATGGATGACACAGATTCCTCGATCTCGGATGAGGAGGAAATTGAAGCAGATGGGGAGAATGTTGAGTCTTCAAGGGACACACCCTCAACCAGCCCTGAGGATCCCTCTGCCCCTCCGATCTCTCAGAAACGCTTTCATGTGTGTTCTTCTTCCGATTCTGATAAAGATATTCCCCCCTCAGTGTAAAATGGTCTACAAATGGTTCCTGCCCAGCCAAGCACCAATGGCTGGGTCAAAGTTGGCAAGAAAAAAGGGAAAAAATGTCGTTTGACAGTATCCACCCACATTGGGTAGATACCTCTCTCCAGCTCTCATTTTTCTGCTCTCCTTGTTATCTTTTTGCTCATTCCTTAGCTGTTATTTGGGAGCGAGGTGGATAGTCTTTCACTTCCAGCTCCCCTACTCTTCAAGCTCGGATTGTACTATATGTTTTTTCTTAATAGAATTAGTCTTATTCAGAAAAATAAATAAATAAATAAATAATCTAATTTTACTATAATTTATTTAGTTTAGTAAATCCTAAAATATAAAATATTAGTAAAAATTATTTAATATTATATTTTTACATTTAGAAAATAAAATGTTTTCCAAATTACTATAATCTAATTGATTTAAAAGGGAAATACAATTGAAAAGTGTACTAAATATTTGCAAAATCAAATTAAATATAAATTATTTCAAATAAAAGACATAATAATATAAAAATAAATTTAAAATTTACAAATCTATTATTTATATTTTCCAATTATATTATTTATATAACAATTAAAGTAAATTAAATTTTCAATACGAAATAAGAATTTAATGGAAATTGGGACTGGAAATTGGAACAACCCTATAGTAAATAAAGTCTGTATTCAATATCATTGCAATGCAACTGAGTGAAATAACAATTTAATGGGAATTGAGACAACCCTATAGTGGAATAAACTGTGTATTCACTATCATTGCATTGCACTGCAGCTCAGTGAATCCTTAAAATATTTATAATTGGGATCCTAATTTAAAAAAAGAAAGAAAGAGCATCTTTATAAAAAAAATTGACCTTGCTGATATCCACTGAATTTAGGAAAAGATATCCTTTAAATCCACAATCAATATAAATTCTCCTTGAAATCCAGAATCAATATAAATTCACAAGTTACAAGCCTCGGGGCTTGATTTAAGAAATAAATATTTGTTAAGAAATAAATATTTAAACAAATATCTTAAAATTAAAGCATTTTTATTTAAAAAATTAATCTCAAATTCTGGAAAATAATATTTTTTATATTCACAATCATTATTTTATTAATAGGTTACCAATCCCAGTGTGTGCAAGATAAACATAATTTTAGCAATTGACAAGTACCAGGATACGTTCAAGAACGAAATATTTACACATACAGTATATAAGGCACCGTCATATGTACTAAAATAAGAAACTGTTACAGAAAGGGAATATTTAAAAAAGTATTATTAGCATGAGGGATATATATATATATATATATATATATATATATATATATATATATATATAATTTACCTATCCAAAAAGAAATCATTTAGTTATCCTTAACTTTGGGAAAATGCTGTATATTTCAAGGTCCTCTGCATACATATATACATAACGTTAATACAGTGGTCTGTACGATTAAATTAAATCATATTTTTTCATCTAATAAGATATCGAAGGATAGAAAAAATTGTATGCAGCTACTAAAATTTTTAGGTCGACTCGAGCACAAACTAATTAATGTGAAAATTTAGTTACAACCCTCAATGTATTAGCATAAATCTACCCGAAGTTCACACATCTGGTCCATTATTGAGGTAACAGATTTAAGTAAATGACAGTCTATAATATGAAACAGCAACCCAATATTATAATTAAATGTTCCTAACTCCCAGCAGTAGGCTTCGATAATTTGCGTGTCGCTGGGGGAATCCAATGTGCTCTGCAACAAGCTTTAAAGTGTTTTCTAACGTGTTGACAATTAGTCCCCGGAGTCGTGCAGTTAGAGTCATTTACGCAACGAGTAGTGGCACAATCAAGGTAGACTGCAGCGTTAACTACAAAAGGATTTGGAAGTACCAAACAAAATCAGATTCAAAGGAATTTTTAGATTAAAAAAGAATAAAAAACTTTATGAACATAACCTTACCAATTGTTGTCCATGTCAAGAAAATCAGCACTGTTAATGCAAGAAACATTTTGAGATCCCTATATTCCATTGTCATCGTTGCCATTCTCTCCGACTACAGGAAAGATAGAAATAGATATTGGTTTTCAGTTTCCAGTTTCTATGCACAAAAGGAATGTGATAACATGAAGTCCCAAATCCAATATTTATATAAAAAAGGCTCTCAGAAAAAGACACTCTCAGTTATGGTATTGTCTTGCTACAACTAATATTTCCAACTATATCTCATGCAAAGTCTTACAACTCGTTTATCTAATTACGTTCATACTAAAAAAAAATTACTATTTAAAAAGTTATTCACTTGGTGTTACATTATTTTGTGGTTTGATGTTCTTGCAAGTTACTGAAATTGGGCGATATTGTTATTTCACCTTATCCCATTCTATTTTTTCTCCTTTTTATGTTATTGCTAGCTCATTAAAAACAAATCTTATCCTTACTTCATTCAGTTGATCGTACTCTCTTTTGGTTATTTTATGCTCTTACTAAGTTATTAAAAGCTGATCATATTGTTACGTACTGTTTTATTATATAAAATAGTTTATATAAATTATTAAACCAGTTTTGCTATATAAAATAGTTTAACATTTTCGAAAAGAAAATCTTGCCATTTTATTTTACCAACTCTCCCTCGCATAATAAAATAGCTTTATATTAAATGTTATTTCAAGTAAAATAATTTGAATTACATTTAACCAAGCTTGCTTTTTGTTTTTCAGGATGGAAATAATAATATATATATATATAAAAGAGTCAATTTAATTATTGTATATTTATGAGAGTAGGTTTTGGATATTGTAAGATTTTGGTAGGTTAATTAGATTTATTTTTTGAGGATGGAAACAGTAATATAGATAAGTGAATTTAATTATTGTATATTTATGAGAGTAGCTTTTAGATATTGTAATATTTTGGTATGTTAATTAGATTTATTTTAAGAAATATATATTAAATTTGATTGTTTAAATATAATTAGATTTACATAATTTTCTATTAGATAAAATTATTTTTATATTATTTGTAAATAAATATATAATATTTGTTCTATAATCAACTTTTATCCATCTTAACTTCCGAGTTATTAAGTTCTAAGAGGGATGAAATTTCTAGAGGTGCAAATCTCTTTTTTGAGTGCACAACTTGAGGAAAAGTTTGCACCTCCAGAGATTTAATCTCTCTCGGTACTTGAGATATCTTGAGTTAAGAGGCATCTAGGCTGGTTTCAATGGTGTGAAAATATGAATTTTTTTATCAACAATATCTAAATATATCTAATATAATGTATCTGATATTAATATAATCATTTTAAATATGGTAAATATGTCTAATATTAACCTAGTCATTTCGATTTAAAATCTTCTTAGTTGCTTGAGTTTGATGAGATGATAAATATTGTTAATAACTTTAATGATAAAAGGAAATGAAATACAAATTTTGAATGCAAAATGATAATGATAGGGTTGAATGATACAAAATGTCAATAATAAGAATGTTGTCAATTACAAATACTCTTCATTGTGATCAATCTCAAACTATTTTCTTCTACTATTCTTATTTTCACCCTTGTTATATCTGTCATGTATTCATTAGTCTTCATTTATCGCAAGCAATCAAATAGGATTAGAAATCATCTACATTGAAATCAATGCATTAGGTGCAAACAATAATAAATCATTAGAAATCAATATATACACTAAAATCAATGCATCTATTGCAAAAAATCAAATAGGATAATAAATCACCATCGACACTTAAATCAATGCATCTACTGCAAGCTATCAAATAGGATTAGAAATCACCATCTACACTGAAATCAATTCATCTAGTGAAAGAAATCAAATAGGATTAGAAATCACCATCTATACTAAAATCAATGTATCTAGTGCAAGAAATATTCTTCCCTATCTCCCTCATCCATCAATATCTATATCACACTCCATATCTCCTTGTTTGTCTCTTTATCTCAACCACCCCTAAACAAAGAGATTCTAGCACACCAGATTCATCAATATCTATGTCCCTCCCTCCCTCTCTCCATCTCTCTCTTCTTCCCTCTCTTCACCTTCCATATATATCTATATGTTCCCCTTCTCTCCCTCTCTTCCACTTCTATCTCTCTTTTTTCATGCTCTCCTCCCTCCCTCTCTCTCCATATTCTTTATCACTTCCTCTCTCTCTCCACCTTTATCCCTCCATGTATTTCTTCTTACCTCCGTCTCTATCCCCATAAAAATCCATATCTATTTCCATCCCTCTCTCCACTCTCTCACATACTCTCTCATCATTCCTCTCTCTCCCTTTCCCTCCCACATGTATTTATCTCTCTTTATCTCTTAATGCTCCAACTCTGTCATTATATCCCTCCCTCTCACTTTCTCTACCCCCTTCTATGCATATCTCCTATTTGTCTCTTTATCTCACCCCAAACATAAAAAATCTCTCTCAATCTCTCCATTTCTCCATTGCTAGTCCCTTTCTCCCTTCCCTTCTCACTCTTTATGTCTTTCTTATTCCCTCCATTTCCCCCCCTGCAACTCCATCTCTCTATCCATACCTCTCTCCTCCTCTCTCCCTCCTTCTCTCCTCCTATATCTCAATTCCTCTCACTCATCCTTCCTCTCTCTCCCCTTAACTCCTACCTCCCTCTCTCCCCCTATCACTTTCCTCCTATCTCTCATCCTTCCTCTCTATCCCTTTCTCTCCTACCTCCATCTCTATTCCCCCATCTCTCTCTCTCTCTCTCTCTCTCTCTCTCTCTCTCTCTCTATGTTAGTATATCTCTCCCTCTCCTTCTCTATCCTCTTCTCTCCATCTCTCATTCTTTATATCTTTATTTCACCACTAAATGTACCTACTCTCTCTCCATCTCTCCCTTGTCACTCCCTCTCTCTCTCTCACTTCTCACTCTGTGTATTTCTTCTTCCCTCCCTATCTCCCCCTCAAACTCCATCTCTCTTCCCTTCCCTCTCTCCTCTCTCTCATCCTTCCTCTCCCTCCCTTTCTCTCCTACCCCCATCTCTCTCTCTCTCTCTCTCTGCGCTCTAATCCTCTCATTATCTTCCTCCATATTTTTGTGTTTCTACCCCCATATATCTTTATGTCTCCCTCTCCCTCTCTTACCATTCTATACCTATCTCCCTCTTCTCCCTCTCTCTCTCTCTTCATTTCTCTTCTCCCCTCTCCTTCAGTTTATCTTCATCTCTCCCTTATCACTCCCCATATCTCCACCTATATCACTCTATGTTTTTTTTCTTCCCTCCCATATATATCTAGAGTTAATATCTATCATGATATATTAGTATATGTTAAAATATAACAAATTTCATATTGTATTATTCCAAATTTATTAAATTTAATGATATTAATATTATAATATATTAATATGAATATTTTATTTAATAATAATATTTTGATATGAATATTAGGGTTTTTAATGTTTTTTTGTTAGGGTATTAATAATAATTAGTCCCATGATGTTCTATTTCATAATTACTTTTGAACTGAACGGATCTATCTAACCTAGGTTTGTCACCCTCCTTCTCCACCACTAAGCTTGCAGACCTTCCCAGCGGCCGCAATAGTCATTGTCCCTCCATGAGTTCCCCTTGGATGACCATTGTGGAGCCAGATGGAGGTCTGTTGGCTCCATCCTTCAAAGACCTCGTACTGGCAGCTCTTCCAAAATGGATGTCTAATTATTTACTCATTTAACCACTAGCTTAGCCTTTTCTTAGATAGATTCCGCATACGCCCACTCGAACTCTGTAGAAGCAAACATTGTGACACAACAGGAGAATGGAAAATAACCGTTGGATCATTCTAAGAACCCTACCCCCATCACCTAGGTTCCCCGCTCTACGACGACATCATAGAAAGCTGCAGACGAGGAGGATATTACTAAAGAAGATTCAAAGAATTAGAATGCATGCCATCTTGGAGGAAAAAAACCTTGAAATTAATAATCCAGGACCTCTATGTCATTGCCTATAGGGAACACATGTAGGAGCATGCAATCATATGAAAACTCATTGGAATATGGCCTACATAAAGAGCCCTAAAAGGATGGATCCATTCTAAATAGAACCCAAAGGGAGAAATCAAATTGCAACTCAGATCCAAGGGCTTCTTCATAGTACTCATTGGCCTACTGGAAGATCAAGATAAAATATTTGAAGGAGGCCCCTAATTCTTGAATTCGGCAGGCCTCTACATGAGATTCTGGAAGGAAAATTTTACCGTGGACAAAGAGGATTTCACTAGAGTCCCTATGTGGGTATGGTTGTACTCTCTGCCCACAGATTACTAGGTGCCCTCTATCTTGAAAGACATAGGAGATGAACTAGGAGAATAAAAAAAGATGTATGAGGGAACTAGAAGCGGGCACTATATCTCCTATGCTAGAATCTGTGCATATATCGATGTCTCAGGAGCTCTACTGGAAGTGATCAAGTTAATATACAAGGACGAAGTATGGACTCAAAATATTGGCTGTAGGCACATACCCTTCTGATGCAGAAAATGTCACGAGCACAGACACCTTTTTCGTGACTGTCACCAAAAAGAAGCTCCAACAATGGAAGACTAGACCAAAAAGAAGGATGAGGATGGTTATACAAGGGAAGGAAACAAAATAAGATAATAAAAAAGAGAATACATAAAAAAATATCTGCCACATGTCACTCAAAAAAACAAGTTTAAGTTCTAAATACTATGCAAGAGGAACATGGCACTCATAGCACATGGGAAGAAGAACATAGGCAGCACGAGCATCCCACATAAAATAACCACATGGACGTTGAAACCCTAAACTTCAGCATGCCAGGAATAGAGACAAACTAAGAAGACATAAAAATGGAGTAGGCTTATGAAACACCCACACCAGAGGAGAACATGATTGAAGAAGAACTAGTAGGAATAGATCCCCCAAAAATAGTAAAGGAATGGATTAAAAATGGGATAGATGCCATCCCACATGAGCAAACTAATAAAATTAGAGATGCATACCTCTTACAATAGGATATGAATCGAACCCTGGAGCAAGGAACCATGGGAAAAACAATAGGTAGTTGTATTCTTTCTAACCTTACTGCAGGGCAATATTTATCAAAAGGGAAAAACATAAAAAAAGGTTGGAAGACCTCTGAACATCTACTTCAAGAGCTAGGATCTTGTCTCATAAATGAAGGAAAGGTAAGGGCCATCACCCTAACCCCAATATCTATCAATTATTTTTACTTCTTGGAACATAAGAGGACTTAATAGTAGCGAAAATAAAGTAATTCTAAAAAATAAATTAATCTCTAATAAGTCGGATATAATTATTCTCTAAGAAACCAAAAGCGACTTTGAAAACATGGACTTGATTTAGAAAGCATGTTTAAAAAACAATTACAACCATGTAGAAACATATTTCAATGGAACAGTAGGAGGTCTCACTACCCTATGGAAGTATTCTCGCTCTGAGCTCTCAAAATCTATAGCCTCTAGGTATGCTATAATGATCATTTTGAAAATCATTGGCACCTCAGACAACATCTGTGTAACCAATTTCTATGCTCGACATACCGTTGCAGAAAGACTTGAGTGGTTAATTAGTTTGGGAAAACATCACAACTACTTCAACCATCCCCTCAAAGTCCTAGTGTGTGACTTAAACGTGATACTCAATCTGGGAGAAAATGGGTTGGTACAAGGAAGATGGACAAAGAATCTAAAGCCTTTCAGGACTTCATTGATTATCTTAAGCTCATATATATTCCCACCAAAAATGACACCTTCACTCGGAACAACAGACTAGGAGGAGACAGACATATTGCCTTCAGGCTTGATCGATTTCTCCTCTCGCAGGAAACATATATGATCTGTCTTGAAATAAAATCATGCATCTCCCCTCAGGTTGGTTCTGACCACTGGCCCATTACTCTAAAGGTCTAGATCCCTGATGGCCCTAAAAATAAACCCTTCAAATTTAAGGCTTTCTAGCTTGATCACATAGATTTTATGGACAGTATGAGAGAATGGTGGGCTACTCTCCAACCCACCCAAGGCCACAAAATGTACAAATTTCAGCAAAAATAGAAACATGTTAAAAATGAAATCAGAATTTGGAATAAGGAAACTTTTAGAAACATCATTTTCGAGAATAAACTATTGGAACTCAAATTAGAGGCCCTGCAAAAAAAAAATCATTAGAAATGTCATGAATGAGGAGAGAAATGAAGAGGAGCTACAACTTCAAAAAGGTTGGGAAGAAAGGGTCGCCCAAGAGGGAAAACTATGGCACAAAAAATCCAGTATAAATTTGCTGAAATGTGGGTAGCAGAACACTACATTCTTCCATCACTCCATGGTCCAATACATAAGGAACAAGAAAATCCTAAGCCTCAATACCATGTGGGACAATTTCATCAACAGTCATAAATATTTGGAAGTAGAACTCAATCAATACTTTGGTGATCTCCTCACTGAAACCAACAATTCCAAGGAGGATGCTAGAAACAAAATGAAAGATTCCATCCCACACATTCTCACTAAGGACCACAATCAAATGCTGATAAATTTTTTTTCTCTATAAGAGGTCAAGGAGGTTGTTAGGACCATGCCCAATGGAAAAGCACCCAGATTATACGACTTCACTATTGACTTCTTTAAATCTTGTTGGTCGATCTTAAAAGATGAGGTTCATGACCTCGTGGAAGAATATTGATTCCAAAATTCATCCTAAAGCACTAAATGACACTTTTCTCACTTTCATCCCGAAATCCGACAAGGCTGACTCCCCTGATCAATTTAGGCCCATTTCACTTTACAATGTCATGTACAAAATAATTTTGAAGTTTCTGGCTAATAGAATAAAAATAAAATTACCCCTCCTCATCTCTCCTCAAAAAATTTGATATGGTGAAGGAAGACAAGTCCTGGATGGCATAATTCTCTCTTAGGAAATCATTCAATGCCTTTTAAGAAGTATATATCGAAGGTGGTGCGGTAGGTTCTTATAAACGCACTGGAAATAGAGTAGAAACACTGTATTATGCTCTTTATCAACAAGGAGACCCAGTGAATTATATGTTAATCGGGGCACCAATTAACACAAAAATAAATTAATAACTCTTTTTTATCAAACAATGTTTTTTTTTTCAGTATGCACCTGGTGAACTATACTATAATAGCACACCAGTGCAATATTTTAAACAAGGTCCACCAATTAAAAAAATTAATTTTTTTAAAAATGGTGTATGGGCCGATATACATTGGGATCCAACTCTGCAAGTGGTACCGCAGGTTAGATGTTATACGCCTATATATATTTCAATACAAAACCTATAAATCTAAAATGAAAAGCCCTAATTTTGAAGTCACGGAAACAAGAAGAAGCAATGTTTTAATGCGAGGATAGATTTTTTCGTTTTTTTCAGAAAATGCACAGTAAAATTTGAAATTTTTATTATGTTTGTATTAAATCCAATAGAAACTGTAAAAAATAATAATTATCACATTAAAATTTGAAAAAAATTACTATACTACAAGGTTTTCATGCGGATCACCACATGTTTCAAATTCTAATTCTCTTAGAAGTGTTGTTGTTCAAAAGTATTTTCCTGCTCCACAGTGCTCTCATGCCCTCTTGCTTCAAGTATGTCTCTCGTGAAAATCCCTCCCTGAAATTTTTTGTAAAAATAATAAAATAATAATATATTATACTTTTTAAATAATTTTTTGATGAAATTAGATTTCCAAAAATAATTTGCTGCCCATTTTTCAATTTACTACTTTTTTGTTCACTTAAAAAAAGTAAAGTTGCACTTTTTTATTGTCGAATATTTGGTGCATTTTAAAACTAACCACACCAGTGCGTCAGATAATAAAACCACACCAATGCACAATAACTAAAAAGCATCGGTGCGGTTAATTGTACATTAGCACCGATAAAAATAAGTCCATTTTTATGGCACCGAAATTACTTTTAGGTATGTACACAAAATTTATTTTTCATTTTTCTCAAATGCAGGGAGAAAATCCCATAATTATATCAAATGGACATTTCTTCAAAATCTATCTCATTCCATAATATTTCTCAAATTCCATTGAGGAGTTCTTCCTATCCATCTCAAGACGTAATTACTTCAGGTTTTTTTTATATTTTCATTATCTAACTGATTTTTTTTTTATCCATGCCAATAAGCTAGATAAAATTAACGTATACAAATTTGCAGGTTCATGGAGATTCATAATCAGGTTCTGATACACAAAATATTCAAACAACTCCAAAATGTCGGAAGCTCTTATCAGGAGAAACATACTGCAAGCCACATTTGCTAGATGAAAATGGACATCCGATTCACCCTATGAATTGTAACATTGCATATTCTAGCCACAATCCTTAGACAATGATGGTAATAATATTTTTTAATATATTAATGTAATATTATTTCAACGTCAAACCAATTAATCATGCATTGTTGACGTGCTTAGTTATTGGTATCATCGATTTTTTCCTAATCATGTTTAAATACATATTTTTATATTATTAGGATTCTAGTGATGATGATAGACCTACCTACCATCTTCTGTTGCACACCATGACAAATGTCAAATCGAGAGAAGGCTTAATTAAGAGAAAAAATCGGAGAGAAAATATACCAAGAATGGTTGAATCAACCACCTATTAAATTCCCAGTATGTCCAGATTCAGTAATTAGGAATGACTACAACAATAGTATTTCTTTACAAGTTGGAAATGGAGGCAATGAAGTAGAGGTTGGCATGGGTGTTTACTTAAGGGATACGACTACCATAGAGACAACATAGTTAGAGGAATTTCAGAACGGTGGTCAGCTAGGGGATGATGCTCATATCGTTGATTCCTTTTTTGAAAGCCTTAAATTTTCTTCCACTTCCCCTCTCTTTGGACCTAGAGGTCAATCAAAGTTGACCTAGTTGGGGATAATGATGTTACTGTACAACTTGAAAAAAATGTTTGGCTTGTCGAATGCATGTTTCTCAGAAATTTCGAGGTAATTGACCATCAATTCCTCCCTTATATTTTGAGAAATATAATCACACAATGAACACTACAAATGGTCAATTTTATGAAATTTAATAATTATATCAGCATTAATGTACATTTAATATTGTCCATGAACAACTATAGGTTATTCAAATATAAGATTATTCTGAGTGATAATGTCTTGCCCGGTAGCTATGAAGAGGAAAATAAATTGTTGAAAATGTTGGGTGTTGAGTACATATCATATCATGCATGTCAAAATGATTATATTCTATATAGAGGAGACTATGCATACAAAGAGATATGTCCAAAATGTGGGCATGACAGGTATGATAAATCCAAAAAGAAGGGTAAAGCATGTGATCCTCCTTTTAAGATATTGAGGCACATGCCTATAATCCCAAGGGTTAAAAGGGCATTTCGTTGCAAATAATTACCTATGTTCCAGGGATGGCATGCCTCAAATAGAAGTGAGTTGGGAGTTATGAAAATCCCAACAGATTCAATAGCCATGAAGCATATAGAGATACATGGCCTGAAAAATTCAACGATGACGTACGAAGTCTATGACTCAGCATAGCCATGGATGGCGTCAACCCATATTCCCTCCAGAACACCAACTATTATGTTTGGCCTATAGTAGTGAGCAATAACAACATCCTCCCATGGTTTTCTATGAAGAATTAACAACTTATGTTCACTCTCATAGTCTCTAGTAGAATAAAACTGAAGAATGTGGATGCTTACTTACAACCACTGGTAGATCCATGTATATGATAAATGTATAATTTATCAGGACCCATCACAGTAGAAAGGAGTTTTATGTTTTATGGAATATGGTCTTACACAACACATGATTATCTAGGCTTAGGATTTTGATCTGGTAAATTACATGTTTATTGATTTGTTTATATATGTAACAATATTCTTTCACATATAATTGTTCTGATGTCCATCATATTATTTAACATGCCATGCATATAATATACAAGAATTTCATAGGTCTTGTAAAAAAAGGGTATTATGGATGTAAATTTTGTGGAACTTCTCTGAAATTTAGATGGTCCAATGACCTACAAAAGCCAGTATATGACTACTCCATGGTATGTCTCCAAAAATAACACCCTTATCGAAGAGTAGCATCTGCTTTCAGTGGTAAACGAGAGAGAATCCAAATGCCTCCAATAATGACACCACTTGAATGGCATAGAACATATGGGAGAGAGAAGAAGAAGGAGTTTATAGAGATGTTTGATTGAAATAGGGAGCCTATGCTTGATGATCCAGAATTGTTCGACCCCTATGTTGAGAAATTTCCCATTAGGATGAAAAGGAAATCTATCTTTTATAACCTCCCATATTGGGAGAATTTTAAGACTACCCACTTGTTAGATCCCATGCATATATTTAAAAATGTTTCATCTTATTTATGGAGGCATATATGATCGAAACAAAGTGACATGTTGGCTGTTAGGAAAGATCTTATTACTTCGAAAACTAAAAAGAAACATTGTCCAAGACAATTATAAATTACAATATTAGATGCAATTGGTCCCTCTAATTGGTATTTCAAAGAAGGTCATGTCCCATAGAAATTAAAAAAATATGATCTTTTTTTAGAAAAGGAAGTTATAACGGGTGTGAGGGTGCCATCTTCATATTGGTCTTCACTACGATGGTGCTTTAACATGGATAATCATTCATCAGTGTTGAAATATCATGACCATTTGAATCTTGTAAGAGTATTTATAATTTCAAAAGCATGATTTTATTATTTTTCATATAGATAAATTTTATCCCATGCATGGATCATAAAACATAATTTATTTTGTATATTATTGCATGTTTTTTATAACTTTGCAGTGTCATT
This sequence comes from Pinus albicaulis, assembly GCA_034641835.2. Lineage (NCBI taxonomy): Eukaryota > Viridiplantae > Streptophyta > Pinopsida > Pinales > Pinaceae > Pinus > Pinus albicaulis. Next base: position 880,908,691 of record CM076583.1, on the reverse strand, counting down.
ATTCTTTGTTCGTGCATGGGTGTGTGAAACATGACTTCCCCCAGGACCTAGGATGTGCCATATCTAAATTATCTACATTTGTACTTTGGATCATGTCAAAGGAGATTCATGTGGCTAGAATTCCACAATGGCGTCAACATATAATTGGGATTGTTTGTATGTTTGAGAAGGAACTACCAACAAGTTTGATAGACTTGCAGGTTCATCTCAGGTTCATCTTCTAATCCACCTAGTAGATGAGGCTGAATTAGCTGTGGTGGTTTATTGTCATTGTATGTTCTTCTTAGAGAGGTACATGAAGAAGTTGAAAGGTTTTGTTTGCCAAAGGGAAAAGCCTGAGGGGTCTATTGCAGAGGGGTACATATCGTATGAGTATTTCTATTATGCCAGTGAGTACATCAAGAAGATCAAAAACACACTAGGTGCAGTGATTTGGGATGATGAAAGGGTTGAAGAAAAAAGAAAAGGGGATATTCTCCAAATGAATGGAAAAATATGTTTAATAAAGAGTAAGAAACTCATAATTTTTCCAATTTACACAAAGTAAATATTCATGTTGAACTTTGATATAATATATATTATGATCTCATATGTACTATATATCAGTTTGATTTCATCAGTGAATGCAGAAATTGAAGCAATCAATAAATTCGTTCCTTACAATTTTGAAGTGACACAATCGTGGGTCGCATTTTATGAAGAAAAGAGGATGAGATAGGATAGTGACATGAAAGAATTCATATGGTTAAATTGTAGAGTTGTGTCTTATACCAATCATTTAAAAGAAAATATGCCAATTATATGCCCTAAAAGTGGGATTGTTGACGATGTCAGAGAGAAATACGGTGCAACAGGTCACTACCTGAATGCCAAAGAGGATACATTAAACGTACGGATTGGGTCCACCCACTCGATAATAATATATATATGTACATTTTAATCTTAATACTGCACCTTTGAAATGTAACATCTATATTTCATATTTTAATAATTGGGTTATTATAAGACACATGACACTATGATTTTTAAAAAAATTTGTAGGTGAATTTGTTCCCATCTATGTGGACATATGGACACCATTTTTGCACAGGAAATGCTAATAATGGACACATGACACAAGATTTTGGAGTGGAAGTTGAGTTCAATCAATCTAGTTGAGCTAGCCACCATGATCAAAACCTAGTACGGGGGACGTTAGGTTACGTCGGAAAGATACAAGATATCATTGAAGTGCATTTCTCTTCTTTCCAATGTGTTTTTTAGGTGGAATTGGTGAGACAACTTTGATCAGAATAATGTAAAGCAAGATCATGATAGTAGCCTAATATGTATCAACTCTAGAAAGATGTGGGATGAAGCTAAGGAACCCTATGTTTTCCCCAAACACTGCAACCAGTTGTTTTTTTACACATATGTGTTGGATATGGATTGGTGGTTCGTATTGGGAAATGACCCTATATCAAAACATATTTTTGAGAACAATAGTGTCATCATGCCAAGCGACGCGGAAGATAATGAGGGTGATCATGAGAACCGAGAGTGATATGGTACATGTATTATTTCATTATTTATACTTTTTAAGACGGCTTTTTATAAATAAGAGGACTTAACCTCATAACTAAGACTCTTTTTCTTGAAACATTATAATATTTATTTTGAATTAATTGGTTTGCATTGTGTTAATGTTAAAAACATTTAACTTGATAATTTTGTAATTAGGTTGATCTTGAAAACAATGGTGCATTGTATCAAGTTATTTTTCTTATGTCAATTTCTAAAATAATACAACTAATTGATTAATTTAAATGTGTGTGAATGATATCTTAAAAATGTATAGTATTATTTTTGGCATGTAATATCATAATAAAATAATGATAATTCTAAACATGAATTTATTTGCATTATTTTGTAAACTTTATTATCTTACAAAAATTCATATTATTATAGATTTATTATTTTACAATTATTTATATCCATACATATTTATAATTTTACAATTATGGTAATTTAACAATATTTACATTATACATTTTACTTACAGTAGTTATGCTTCAAAATTGTCAATTAATTTACAATTTTACAAATTTTAATAAGATTGAATGATGACAAAACATAAAATTACAATTACAATTAGAATTTTTCAATTTTACATACAATTACAATTACAATTTTACAATTTCACATAATTAAAAGGATAATTGCAACGAAAATTACAATTACAATCACTATGCATACAATTACAATAACATTTTTAGAATTTTACAAATTTACAAATTTTACAGTTTTAGTAAAATTGAATCATGACAATACATACAACAAAAATTACAATTTTACAATTTCACAATACAATTATGTATAATTACAATTACAATTTTACAAATATTTTACATACAATTACAATTACAATTACAATTACAATTATACAGTTTTACATATAATTAAAATTAAAATTTCAATTACAATCACGACATAATATTTAATAAATATCATGATTTGATATTAAAAATAAACATCACGATCATGATAACCATCGTACAAACATAATTTTCCACTAAAATACACATTCAAATTCACTAACACTATCTAACCATCGTGATCATGATCATCTAAGAAAACACAAGGATTGTATAACATCATCACAACACAAACATCAAATATACATCTCATGTCAAATAATTTCTATCACATGCACATCTATTTGCAAGCACATTAAATGAACATAACTAACATGACCTAACAATATACACATCATCATGAACACCAACATGTAAATTAAGTACATCAACATGAAAATAAAATACATGGACCATATATATATATATATAATATCAAAAATATAAAATTTCAATATAACGACATATAAATGTGAAATATCTGGGGGTACTACATCAATACTAGTACTAGTCGAGGCCTGCTCTGTCGATGGTACAATATCCTAAGGATCTGCCTGTTGATGACTCGTCGATGGTGGAGCTTGCTCAATGGACGGTGCGGCCTCCTCAGAGGGACCTGCCTCCTTAGATGGACCTACCTTCTCAGTGCTAAGTGTCTGCTGAGATGGTGCAGACTGATTAGTAGATTCCTGTTGATCAGGACTGGATGTTTGCTTCTCATGATCTCTGGTGCGAGGTGAAGGAGGAGGAGGTGGAGTACTAGAATGATGAACACTCCCCTAATGATCATGATCATTATATGAGCTTTTCTATCATGCATCTCCATGGCACCTACCCTCCTAGCCCACGCCAGTGCTCTAAAAACTCCAACGATATGACGTATGAGGATCATCATATCGCCTGGCATGCCTCTCCAGAGCTGTGTAAAGCTATGATCAAAATGGATCTCTCTGATCGTAGTCGGGGGGACTCCCTCATCAACTAGGATTCGACATATTTGGTCACCCAACTCCATCTTGTATCGGGTGTCTGGCCTACACCGCACCCCGAGGGATATCTCCACCCAATTAGTATCAGGTCTGTCACATTGATCATCCGCCTCGAACATCTCCTCATCAACATCTACATGTGGATCATTCGACGGGGGTGGAATCATGTCCCCAATGAATTTCCCAATATCTACAAAATATATAGCACATAACAATAATTAGAAAATTTCATTAAACAAATTAATAAAACAACTTAAAGAACGTGTTAGAATAAATTTGATAATTCTAAATAATAGTTAATACAATAACATTAAACTACATTAAGTCAAGGGAAACTCTAATATTACCCTTGGCATCTAGTGGCTCATCCTGTGTGAAGAGGATGTTGGTACACCCTCACCAATTGAAACCTGCATAGGGACATGGCTCCAGAATAAACGAGTGATCATCAATATTGGCTAGCAACTCCAGTGCATCAGTAGATATGCTGATAGGAAATTTAGACTGGCCCCTCTTGGGCATCATCTTGCCCCACATCTACGTCTATACATCCAACATCGACCTACAAGGTTTCCAAACAAAATTAGGCCTTGTGTTTGGAAACCTCTCAAAAAATAAACAAATAACTCTAAAGAAAAAGGGAAGGTCAACCTCCCACGTGCTTGAGAATGACATCTATCTAATGTTGTACAAAATTGCTGCAAAAATGTTACAGACCATCTCACAAGTCGTGGCGCCTGGAATAAATAATAAACATAAAATAAAAGCAGGAAACTAATGAATTTCACGTCACTGGTATAGTTTGAAATGGTTATCAGTAGTAGTGAGATGCACCTCACCTCCTAGCTACCAAACGAATAAATGCGTAACTAGCCACTCAACACCTGAAAATCTGTAGGAGAAACTAAATCGTCCTTAATGTATCTTTGGAAATATGCCAAATGACTCCCTGCTGCATATCAGATAGGGACATCTGGGAACTAGGTAAAATATTTCCCTCTCCTAGATAGGCAAGTAATAAAATATATTTATTCCTCAGCAGGTGCAAACCACTGTCCAGGACTGACCCAGAAATCCTGTCGATGGGCATCTCACCTTAACATCAGCTCTTCTAATAACCCACTATGGCCCTTCACGGATGTAGCCTCCTGTTATGAAACCAACTCCAAAATAGAATAAAAGAGAGATTAATGCCTTAGAAATAAGCCACTTCAAGGGGGAAACCTCCTTTACATTGCATAAATGAAGAATTATTGGATCATAAATATGACAAAACCTCCTTCATATATAGGGGTCCATGACGTCACAATATAATCCTAGCCAACCTAACAATAATAATGTAATGGTGCAATAATAATAATATTGGGCCTACAGGGGTACAAAAATAACAATAAGGGGGTTATATTAACAACAGTAAGGGACTATACTAGTAATATAGGGACCTAACATGCCCCTCTCCTTCAAAAAAGTGTTTTCCTCAATGCTTAAGTAGCTCTAGATGCTTCTGTATAAAATTCTTATCCTCCCATGTAGATTCTTCAGTGGTTAAGTTCTTCCATTTGATGAGATACTCTGAAATTGATCGATTTCATAACTGTCGAGTTCTTGTTTTTGGGACTACTTCAAGTTCCAATATGATTTTTCCTTCCTCATCAAGTTTTAGCAATATTGTTTGAATTGGAAGTTTGTCCCCTATAACCTTCTTTAAGCATGAAACATGGAAAACTAGATGCACTCATGAAGAAATAGGAAACTCCAATTTGTATACCATAGTACAATTATTTTGCAACACCTTGTAAGGACCATAGTACTTTGACGATAATATATTATCCTTCTTAGCTTTCTTGAGGGACATTTGTTTTTATGGTTGTAAACGTAAAAATACCCAGTCTCCTACATCAAAACTTCTCTCGCTGCGATGTTGATTTTCCTGTTGTTTCATTCAATTTTGTGCCAAATTTAGGTTATCCTTTAAGAGTTGGAGAGCTTCTTGTTGATGCTCGATGTGATATTCCACTGCTTGAACCTTATAATTTTCTCTTAAAGAAGATGTGATGGATGGTGGAAGATATCCATAAAGTGCCATAAATGGGGTCATTTTGGTGACAGTATGGAAGGAAGTGTTATACCACCATTCAGCGAGAGGTAACCACTTGATCCATTGTGTTTGCTTATCAGATACAAAACAACAAAGATATCCTTCCAAACATTATTCACTATCCCAGTTTGACCATCGGATTAAGGATGATAAGACTAGATATGAGCTAGTTGAGTACCCAAATAAGAAAATAATTTCGTCCAAAAATTTCCAGTAAAAATGGGATCTCTGTCACTTACAATAATCCTTGGGATTCCATGTAGCTTTTTAATTTTTTCCATAAATGCAGTAGAAATTTTACTTTCTTTAAATGGATGAGATTATGCACAAAAGTGTGCATACTTGGTAAGCCTATCATCTACTACCATGATGACACTATTTCCTTCGTAATTAGGTAAACCTGTGATAAAATCCATTGAAATGTCCTCCCAATTTCACTTGGAATGAATAAAGGTTGTAGAAGACCCAGGGTCTTAATTGTCCCAACTTTATTTTGCTGGCAAGCCAAACATTCTACCACAAAATTTTGAATATCAAGTTTAAGTTCATCCCAACAAAATTATTTCTTCACACTGTGGTAAGTTTTTAAAAATATTGACTATTCTCCTAAAGGATAAGTGTGAAATTAGAAAAGAATATTTTGTTTTATTTGGGAATTCTTGCAAATATTTAAGCGATCTTTGTACCATAAGGAATCAATTTTCTAACTAAATGTATCATATGTACTAGGATCTTGCTGCAAATTTTGAATGATTGTCCACACTTCTTCATCCTTCTTCCATTCCACCCTTGATTCGGTTATCCAATCAATTTGGATAATAGAAATGACACAACGCAATGCTTCCACCTCTTCATCCTTTCTTGAGAGTGCATCTGCAACAACATTTAGCTTCCCTTTTTTGTAGATGATTTCAAATTCATAACCCAACATCTTTGTGACCCATTTTTTCTGCTCTTTTGAAGACAATGTTTGTTCCAAAAAGTGTTTAAGACTATCATGATCCATTTTCACCTTGAAGTGTCTTCCCATTAGGTAATGTCCCCATTTATTTAGTTCATGTAGTATTTCCAACATTTCCTTCTCATAAATAGGTTTCTACAAATACTTTCCTTTGATTGGATGACTTTCAAAAGAAATGGATCCTCCTTCTTGCATTAAAATAACACCAAGTCCATTTCATGAGGCATCACATTCCACAATAAAGGTTTTTGTGAATTCTGGCATAGCTAAGACTAGTGTTAGGCACATTGCCTCTTTCAGATGTTCAAAGGCCTTAGTTGCTTCAACAGTCCATGAAAATGCATCTTTCTTTAATAATGTTGTTAGAGGTGCTGCTTTTCTCCCATAATTATTAAAAAACTTGCAATAATACCCTGTTAACCCAAGAAATCCTCGCAACTGCTTTATGGTTGTGGGGACTTTCCATTCCTTAATGGATTTAATTTTGTTAGGGTCTACCTTAACACCATCCTGAGATACAATATGACCCACATATTCCACCTTCTGTACTCCAAAGAAATATTTGGATGTTTTTGCATATAGTTGTTTCTTCTCTGATAGTTTGAGCACCCTGTCAACATGTTGAACATGATCCTTCCAAGACCTATTGTAGATTAGTATGTCATAAAAAAATACTAGCACAAATATTCTAAGGAAGGGTTCGAAAATGGAACTCATCAACCCTTGAAATGTAGAAGGTGCATTGATAAGGAAAAAGGGCATGAACAGAAATTCATAATGACCCTCATGAGTTCAAAATGATATTTTTAGAATATCTTCAGTCTTCAGTCTAATTTGATGATATCTTGAATGAAGATCCAACTTGGTAAAATAAATTGCTCCATGTAATTCATCTAACAGTTCATCAATCACATGAATGGAAAATTTCTCTTTAATAGTGAGCTTATTGAGCTCCCTATAATTCTGACACATACGCCATGATCCATCCTTCTTGTGCATCAATACTACTAGAGAATAGGAAGAACTTTGACTAGGTTGAATTATACCATCCTCTAACATTTTTACAATCATATGTTCAATTTTGCTCTTTTAGACATAAGGATATCTATAAGGACTCATGTTTGGAGGAACACTTTCTGGAATCAAATGAATAGCATGACCATGATCACGAATAGGTGGGAGTCCTTTGGGAGTGTCAAACACCTTGGAATCATTTTCTAAGACATTTTGGAGATATGGAGAAATAGAAGATTTTGATGTTGGAACTTCTAGTGAGCATAATTGTGCAATTATGCCTCGTTTTTATTTCTTTAGAATCTTTGTCATGACATTAGAGCTTATTATCTTTCTTTTATTTTATACGATACCTCGTAATCCAATTTCCTTTCCTTCCAAAAAAAATTGCAAGAAAGTTCTTGAAAGTTAAAAGATACCATCCTCAAAGATTTTAACCACTGTACTCCTAGTACAACATCAACTCCTCCTTTTGGAATGGAAAGAATTGGACTATTTAATAGACATTCCCCCATGTTTAGCTTCATATTATGGGTTTTTGTAGAGAAATTTATAATTCCTCCATTTGCAACCATCAATTGAAATTCTGGTGCTAGGTATAGGAAACAATTCAATTCCTTGGCTACCTTACAATGAATAAAATTATGGGTACTACCTGATTCAATCAAAATTATTACCTTTTTCTTATTTCTATGTCCTTCTATCTTGAGAGTTTGAGGAGTGGTAATTCCTTCTAATTCATTACACGATATGGTCAGACTCATTTCTTCTTCTTCTATACTTGGTTCCTGGTGTATATCCTCTTCTTTTGAAGTTTCACATTCATTTTCTTCCCGCTCTTCACAACCTATGTAAAATAATTTCTTCTCAGCACACTTATGACGTTTACTGTATTTGTTATCACAACTTTACCAAAGCCCTTTTGCTATTTTTTCTTCCAATTGTTGTGGTGTCAACCTTGTAGGTTTTGGAAATCTAGGAGTAGCAACACTTCCATCTTTATAAATGTGAGTGGTAGGCTTCCTTGTAGCCATAATTTTACATTCAAATTTTCTTGCCAGACTTAATGCCTTCTCCAATGAATCAGGTTCCAAAATGCGAAGTTCATGTTGGATGTTATCCTTTCAATTCCCTATGAATACATCAATCCTACATTCCTCTAAAATATCAATTACCCTTATATTCAATTTTTGGAAGTCCTCAATGTGCCCCACCACTAAACCCTTTTGTTTGAGATTTATCAATTGGCTAAAGAATGTGTTTCTCTCTGTATCCTCATAATGTACTATCATTTCCTCTCTAAAAATTGACAAAGTGACAATTTTTTTACAGGAGCAAAGCCATCGATACCATAGAAATGTATTCTTTTCTAAATGTAAAGCTGAAATGCATACCTTTTGTGTGTTTTTCACATTATTGAGACAAAAATATTGCTCCATCTGTGTTATCCATGTTACAGGATATTTGCCATCAAACTTCCTCATATCCATCTTTGGAATATGGTGGTTCTTAAATCCAACATTAGATTTTCTGAAATCACTATTAACAGTTATTTTGTTCTCATCATGAGTTTCCTCTACTATCTTTCCATCATTAGAAATCATTTCTTGTATTAATCGTTTCATCAAACCTTTCATGTCTTCTTTTAGATCATTCTTAATGTCTTCCATGTTGTCTTTCATTTTTTCATAAATTTTAGCTTCTATGTCATCCATCTTAGCTTCCATGCCATCCATATTATCTTTCATGCCATTCTTCAAACCATCCATGCCTTTCTTCAAAATTTCCATTTCATTTTTTGTTTCTCTTTGCGAGAGAGAAATTTGGTGCAATTTCCCTTGTAATTTTGATATGTCATGTTGTGCTTCTTCCTCTTCATGAGTCATAGTAAAGCCTTCTAAAGGCCTAATGGGTGTTGAATTATTTTTAGGTGGCATTTTATAAACCAAAACTGATATCTATGCTTCAATATGCCCTTGGAATCACTTCAAAATGATTTTTCACACAAGACTTATGCAATTCAAAAAAAAATACACCTTTTTCTTGCTTTAGAGGAGCTTGATATTGAAACTGAATTATCTCCATAATTTCAAATATTCAATATATGAAATTAGGCCCTATAGTAGCCCTCTGAATCATCTTTTGAAGGTCATGGGTGTGACCTGATTTGGATTCTTCAAGGAAAATTTATGTGAAATCTCCCACAATGACCTAATTATGGACTGGTTCAGTAGAGCGAACTTGTATGATATACCACGTGACACTTTTTCCTCCTTCGGCTTTGAAATTTATACACAAGAAAAAATAGTTTGTGTGCTTGCAGCCATGTCTTATAGAATTCCAGTTTGACGCTCAAAGAGAGAGTTATGATGATTTTCCCATGGTCACCTCTTTGAGACGAAATTTGGGAGCCTGAAACAAACCTAACTTCCAAAGAACATATCTCTATAAATTTTTCGAACCAAGATCTAAAATTTTTATGGGAGGTTTCTCAAGAGTTCAGATTTTCTCTATAAAAATTTCAGTTTCTGAACCTATGTAGAAAAAACGTTATAGAAAAAATTCCACAATGACATGTTTTATGTCAAATTTAGGAGCATGAAAAAACCCTAACTTCAACAGATCATATATCTGAAAATATTGCAAATAAAGATCTGAAATTTTTACAGGAGGTTCCTTAGGATTTCCACTTTGCGATGTAAAAATTTCAGCTTCTAAATATTTGTAGAAAAAATATATAGCACAAATTCCACGATGACCTGTTTGGAGCAGTGAAACCCTAGAATCCAAAGCTCTGATACCAAATGTTATGAAACTAGCTCCAAAATAGAAGAAAAGAGAGATTAACACCTTAGAAATAAGCCAATTCAATGGGGAAACCTCCTTTACATTACATAAATGAACAATTCTTGGATGATACAAATGACAAAACCACCTTCTATATATAGGAGGGCACAAAAATAATAATGTTGGGGCTACAGGGGTACACCGATAACGATAAGGGGGTTATATTAATAAAAATAAGGGACTATACTAGTAATATATAGACCTAAGACCTCCTCATAGAATTTGAGGAGCCCTACCTCCCTTAGGAGAAACTGGGTGGTTGTCATAATAGGGGGAGGGTACAAAAGTCTCTCCCTCTCTCGTGCCTCTCACAACTGAATCACATTGTACTAGTCCTCCATAATCTCTTGTTGTTCCCTTTGTTCTCTCTGTTGACGTCGCTGAATGATTTACATATTAAATAATTTTTTTTATTAAATTAGATATGTGTGTATATATATATATATATATATATATAGAGAGAGAGAGAGAGAGAGAGAGATAGATATATATATATATATATAGTCGGTGTGCCCCAAAAATAGTTATGCATGCGTACCAATGCGTATATTTTTATCACACACCGCGCTCAATGCGCATGGAAAATGTTTGTGCACCAACAAAGATGAGAAAATTTTGTCAGATGATACAAATATCATAGTTTAAATTTAGGATAAAATATTTAGTATGTTATAATAACTAATAAATATTAGAGACACTTAGAAATAGAAAATTATTAGAAAATATAGGACTCTAGAATAGCATCATATCTTAGGCTCTAATATAGGAATAAAGTTAGTAAATTGGTTACAAGGTTATTTATTGTAAATCTACACTTGTTCTTTTATCAAGTGGTCCATAACTAAATGAAGTTAGGACATGTAGCTTATAAATATGTTATTTTCCTAATTGAAAGAGTGTTGGAGCTTATGTGTGTAAACTCTTGCAATTCCTATGTAATTTCTTTTCCAATTATCAATAAATTACATCTGTGAGGACACTTATGTGTTATTGTGGTATCAGAGCTTCACTAATGCAATTGAATGGAGGATGAGATTCCATCTCTAAAAGCTTATGGAAAACTCCATTAAATTCTTCATCAAATGAATTGGTATGCAAATTTGTCAAAATTGTTTTTCAAGGAAAAGAAATTAAATTATTATTTGATTATAGAGTTTAAATCTGAACATCATTTTTTAAGATTCATTTTTTTAATCTGAAATTATAAGATCACCTTACGCTACCCCAAAAACTGTGTAATCCACTGCCCCTACGCTCATTAGTCAACCCTACTTTTTACATTCTGCTGCTTCAAAAATAATCGTAGCTCCACTAACTTCTAATTAGAACTCTTCTAATTCGAAATTTTTCTCCGCTAAGTCGACCACCAAAAAGATACACTTACTTCGTAGCTGAATTTCACTGCTATCATTGGCCATGATATCATGAAGCATATGAGCTCCCCCTTCAAATTAAAACACAACTTGCCCATTAGGATTGTTTCTAATAAACGCTGAAACTGCATAAAGGGTCTTAAATGGCTCTTTAGAACAAATTGATTTCACCATCACCATTAATTTTGGCAAGACATTGAGTTCAGTTATTTTCTTTTGGACAAGGGGATTTTTATTACTTGCTTTCCCAAGAACAGGGAAAATTTTAAGGATGGAAAATTATTTTAAAGTTTAAAAAATGGCGAATCTCACTAGTCCCTAATATGCAAACTATAAAATGTTTATCGATGTATATGTAAAATTATTAAAATTTATAATGATATTATATATATATTTTTATATAATTTTGGCTATTTTTAAGGTAAAATGATTTTATATTGTAAAATAGGAAAATCATTTTTATAAAAAAATGGGAATTGGTGAATATTTTTTTTGGAAAAACCATGGAAAATTAGCCCACTTGCGAATATTAGAACCTAAAATTTTCCATGTCCAAGAACCCATGCAATAATTGCGCGCAGTTATTTCTCTTCCCTGTTAAGTTATTTGACAAGTTTAGTGAGTCCTCCAAGTTTATTCAAATCATTTTCGTTTTCAATAGGCCCTACAAGCTCTAGAAGTTCAAGTAGAGCTCAAGAGTTCCTTCATGTTGAAAGTGAAATATTATTGATGTCTGTATTTGCTATTTTCATTAGAGAAACATCTGATGGTATCCACAAATCCTCCATTGGACCCTTCATTTCCACTCTACGCTTCTCAAGTTATTCTGGAGGCTGTCTATGGGCTTCCACTGTAGATTCCTATAATTTTGCAGGATCTGAATTGCCTACAGCCCATTGCAGCATAGAGTCCAGAGAAGGAAATCCTTCATCCATGCTTTGTAATTCCAAATTGTTTTGAGCTTTGGCCAGGCACACCACTGCTACCAAAACCCATAATAATGCCACAGTGATCGGGTACCAGGACTAAGGGATCTGGATCTTGACCGCATAACCGCATACGACGAGTTGAAGATAAATGTGTTGAATATAGCCATTGATTCATCTAGTACGAATCTAGAGAGATCGGGCTCGAAGTGAATATATGAGTGAACCCTCTTTACTAGTGTATCAATCCATTTCATTATCGGCCCTAGAGTTATGTATCTACTCATTTCCTTGACAATATCTGCTAGCTCTTCCAAAAACCTTCACTACTTCAGTGCATCCTGCTCAATACAGCTCAGACAAAAGATGCGGTCTGCAATGGAGAAAATTAATTTGAAAATTTCAACGCCATTAAAATACCTTGGCATTTTTTGCATCATGACTATACATGTTGCCATCGAATTCTTATGTAGACAATGTTGAAAGCATCGGGAATCATGTTCCTTGCAAGCTGGTAAATCAAGGTGTTTGATGAAGAAATTGAGTATTGAATTTAAAATGGTTATAAGGACTATCACACCCACCGATGGTGCCTCTCAATCCATTAATGTTCTGTTGGACGGATAGAAATTTTGGGAGAAAAAGTGTTATTTTTTAATTTTTTTAGTATAGGTGGGATAAAAAAAAATTGGGGTGATTATTTTATAAAAATTTTAAAATTTGTGGAGAAATAAGGTAATGTCATTTGTAATATTTTTGGAGAAAGAAGGTGTGAGCGGTTATTTGTAAATGCTTGGAGCATATAATTTTGTAATTTTTAGATTAATAAGTAGATATTATTTGTCATTTTTATTTCGGAGAAATAACAACCATTATTTGTAACTTAAAGTACTTTTTACTTTGAGGGGCGTAGAATTTTTTTAAAGGAAATTTTTAAGGCCATTGTCAAGTGGTCAAATTTTAAAAATATTTCATTGTAAAAACTCAACGAGAAATTGACTAGAGCCAAGTGCAAAGTTGAGTCATTTTCCTCCTTTTCGAATGACTATACGAGGGTCAAGGCCAAGCCCCAATAAATCGTTTTCTCTTTATATGGCATGTGTCATTTTTTGCATGGCATGTTTCGTGTGATGAGTTGCTCATTTTTTCTTGTGCTTGATCCTTTTGGTGCACTGCTAAAACACTATAATGTCAAAGCTAATTAATCTCTTCTCTGATTCTAATAAGATAGAAGGGATGAAATATTATAAGACATGAACTGTCTAATTGAAAGCGCTCTTGTATATAGTGAATTGTGGCATGAAATATGTGATGGCAACATTAATCCTAATAAAACAATAGATGCAGCTCTACTTGAAAAATGGGAAGTCAAAAATGTCAAGGCATTAGCTCTTATAAAGTCTTCAGTCAACAATTAAATGTAAACTCATATTTAAACTCCTCATATGCATGGACTGCTTTGCATACATTCAAAGATATATTTAATACACAACCTGAATCAAAGAAGGTTTATCTTCAATCAAAATTTCTTCAATGAAAATTAACTGAAGGCGGTGATGTTCTTAAATATATTTCACGGCTTAAAACCATCAAGCAGGAAACAATAAAAGTTGGTTTTCAAGCTATCGATGAAAGTTTCCTTACTACAATTTTAATTACTTGATTTCCATCTTCTTACACACATTTTTTGGAAACTCTGCAAGTAACTGGTTAATTAGAGAAGATAAAGTTTGATGAGTTGAATAATATGTTGGCCCAACATGATAAAATTTTTTGGAAGAAGAAACAGATTGGGGAAGATGTCTTCTTCACAGAGGCTAGAAGAAGGAAATCCTCAACTGACAATTCCATAAGCAGAGGACAGGGACATTTTAGTCAAATTCAAGAAACACACAGTATACAAGGTTGTGGTAGCATCCAAAGTAGAGGAAACAATTTCAATAGAGGCTAAAATTTAGGTAGGAGCAATTTTTAAGGCACAACCAATTTTCAAGGCAGAGGAAACAATCAAGGAAGTGGATATAATAGAGGAAGAGGAAAAAGTACAGGCAGAGGAAAAAATCATAACACAGGTAAAAGTAGAGGTAGAGGATAGTATCACGGAAGGGGTAGAGATTTAAGTCAAATTGTTTCCATAATATGTAACAAAGTTGGACATTATGCTAAGGATTGTAGGACCTCCATTGATAAAATTCATAAGTTTCATCCAAACTCTACAAAGTTTTCCAATGATGAAGGTGATCATGATGGTTCAGAATATGTCTTTTCCAACACAGAATCAACAGCTTTATATGTTTCAACCTTTCTTATAAGTGATTATGAATATGCACGGATTATGGATACAGGAGCAACTCAACATATGACTTTTCGATGTGACTAATTTTGGAATTTCGAACAATGCCATCCCAATTCAATCTATCCTGCTGATAAAATAAAACATAGTCCTTATGGAAAAGGTGTAGTTAAAGTTTTTCTACGTAGCATTGGATAAATAATGAATTCAAATGTATGGTATGTCCCAACATTTAAGAAAAATTTTCTATCTTTAGTCACGATTCGAAAAGCAGGACATATGGTGATTATGGAGGATGGCTTAGTTAAAATTAACTTAGTCAAATAGAACATGAAAATAGTGATGACAAGTTATGAAGATGGAAAACTGTTAAGGATGAAAGGGACAATTATTCTAAGAAATTTTGACTTTGCAGGAGCAACAAGTACATACATTTCACTGATCAGATTGTGGCATGTAAGATATGGAAATTTAAACTTTCAAAGTATCTCTCAGTTACAAAAGAAGGGAATTTTTAAAGGAATTCCAACCTTCAAAAGGGAAAATTAAAAATGTGAAGCTTTCATTTAGGAAAAACAACATCGAGAGAATTTTCCCACAAGTTCATGGAAAGAAAACATGCGTTTGAAATTGGTTCATAGTGATATTTGTGGACCCTTACAGACTTCACTAGGAGGATGCATATATTTCTTACTCTTTGTTGATGATTTTAGCAGGATGACTTGGGTATATTTTTTGAAGAAAAAGTTAGAGGCATTTGAAAAGTTTAAAAATTTTCTCCAACTTATTGAAAATGAAGTTAAGGAGAAGATTGACACACTTAGAATAGACAATGCAGGAGAATTCACTTCAAATGAATTAAAAATGTATTGCATGGATAGTGGCATAAAATGACATCTTACTAATGCCTACACTCCATCACAAAATGGAGTAATATAAATAATGAACCACACTTTGTTAGGAATGGCAAGATCTATGTTAAATTTCAATAAGTTAAGTCCTATATATTGGGCCGAGGAAATTCATACAACTGTCTACTTAAGGAAGAGATATCCAACTGCTTCTTTTGACAGAATCACACCTTAAGAAGTATGGTTTGGCTTAAAACCTCAAGTTAAACATCTCAAAATCCATTTTTCCCCTTCCTCCATTAAACAACTAACCTCATTTTCTACCCCTTTCATTATCATCAAAATCCTTCATTTTCATATTTTTTTCCTTCCCCTCCATCAAAACCCCTTTGATAAGGTTTAAGACTCATTCTTTGCCTTAATCGAAACTCTCACAACCCTTGAAAAAAATTGAAAACTACATAAAAATACATATTTTTGTTTAAGCCCCCTTGGGCTAAGTCCTTAGCCATTTCCACTACACATGCCCTGCTGCTGGAGCGAGGCGCTAAGCCATTTGGGTGCTTATCGCATCGGAGGAAACGCAACGCACTAATCTTTCCCCTTATTGAAATCTTCGATGCCGATTAGCCCTATGCATAAAAACCCCAGTCATATTATCTTCCATACATCCATGGCCATGCAGACGAGCGCCAAGCCAAATCGCAAATATAAAACCCTCCCAACAGTAAACCTTTGTTGATATTAAATTTTGGGTTTTAAATGTTTTTTTCGTTATATTAAAAGAGAACTAGATGGAATTCATCACACCGCTTTTGAGAGGGAGGTGGTTTTTTCCACTTGGCAGTGATCAGTGCCACTGGCCGACACGTGGCCTGAAGCCATTTTAAAATACTGCCCTCATCACGCATTAAAGGTCGGATGTCAGCCCGGTGCGATATTGGCATGTGTTGTCTGATCTAAGGCCAGCTCATCGGACGGTGATCGCACTCTGAAGCCCGTAAGATGAATGTGGTACGACGCAGTTATTTAAAACATCTCCATCATTAATCTAATCTACAGATCAATGGCCCACACTCCATCGCCCCAGTCCCCTCGTCTACATCGGCAGTCAGTGGTCCCACAAGAGCCGGTGGTCCCCGGCGCCAAATTAGCATCCATGCGGCAGATTTTAATTGGGGAAGATCTTTATTGTTTCCCCACATAGTCAGAAAATCCGGACCCGGGGGACTTTATACAGCATGATTTTATTAACCTTTTTGCAGTCCGGGTGTGTTTTATAAGGTTTGTCAGTACCCGATCTCCACCATTGATCGCGTGGGCCGATCTCATCCGAACGCCCACGTGTGTCCCGATCCCCAAACTCATTTTTCCGCCACTTTTTTTCCGAAACAAAGGTTTTATCCCATTTTCTCCATTTGTCCAAATAAAATGACTCTGTTGTTTTTGAATTTTCGCCCTCGCTCCCAACTGTCGATCTCTGCATGATCGATGGTTCTGATTTAATTTCCTCCTCCGCTCTCCTCTGACCTCCTCTAACCAATCTCAACCATTGGATGATGCCATTCAATGGCCATGCTCCCTTCACGTGCCTTCTGAAGTATCAAACCTATATATATGCATGATTTTATAATGTTGTTCATATTTTTTCAGGGTTTAAATGGTTTTTCCGCTATACTGAAGAAAATTTCGAAGGCTGAGGATGATGATCCTCCCGCCTTCAATTCATCAAAGAGTATCAGTGTTGAAGACAGGAACACACCAGAACATGAGATTGAGCATGGATATATGGGGATTACGGCTAAGATGGATTATCAAAAGCCTAACCCCCCTATTAAAACACAGTTTAAAGGTAAATCATAAAGGTTCATCAGACAGAAAGCCTCCACCACCACATCTAAGGAACATTGATTCCTCCCAGCTACCATAGTGCCACCTATGTCTCAAAGAATTCAAACAGAGGCTGAGGTTATTGATCAAGATCAAGTGTTTTCCTCAGTGCATCCAGAGAGGTTAATTCTGCAAATAAACTTAATGACAAAATATCAGCAGAGTTACTTTAACACAACACTGAGCCTCAAAATTCAAGAAGAGCTCCCATCGAGCTTAAATCTTAATGTAAATTATTTAATACAGAGGACACCTATGTAAGCTTCTTCATCAAGCCCCCCAAAGGCCAAGAAGCCATTAAGTCTGTATTAATTATCTTTGGAGATCTTTAATCAGATCTCACGTCCTCATTCTCCTATAAATACTACTGGAGAAGATGAGAGAGGGGTTGGTTGACTTAGTTGTTGAACTTTGAAATTTAACTGAGCTTGAGACTTCTACCTATAAATAGTGTTAACTAGCTCCTGGAGCTCTACTTGTGATAGATAATTTAGTCTGGGAAGTGTAGATGATTGCTAAACTAAAGCATTGGAATTAAAGCTGTAACTAGTTTGGAGCATCAATAGAAGCTGATTTATGGGATCCTGGACTATATCGACGGTGATGTTATTTCTTATTGTGAATTTTTTTTTATTTCTATTTTCACTATGTTCGTTTTCTCTTATAAGGAACAACATGCATAGAGTTAGGACCTACTATATATTGGTACCCTTCTCTGACTGAAAATCTTTATCTGAATGTTTTCTTCCAATCTATATTATTAGGGAATTATTTAATTCAGTTCAAGCATAGGAATGCTGGCGTTCCCTTGTCCTACTTCCTGAGCTAATTGTTATTATTAAATTTTATTTTTATTATATGTTAAGTAGAGATGAACTAAGGAAGATATGGTGTGCCCTAGTCCTAGTTTTATCCCAAAAGACTATCTGAAAGTTTCCCTTGGAATGTGTTAAAATTTGGCTAGTTTCGAAGTACTTACCAGATCTTAGGCCATTCTTTTTCATCTTCGTGTTCGTCTGGAAAGTAACCAAGTAAAGAAAAGCTAGGAGAGGATTTGTGGTGAGCCCGGACTGCTATTTTCTACTCCAAAAGTTGCCTTCAAGTTTCCCTCTGTTTTTAAATGTTTTTTATTGAAAGTGTATCAAAGGTTGGCTAGTTTCAAATTACTTACCATATCCTGGATTTCTTTTATGTATTTCTTAAGTGTTTTTTAAAGAATGTCTAGTTTCAAAGTACTTATCAAATCCTAGGCTACTCTTTGTTCTTCATTTTTTTAATTTCCCCTTCTTGTTGTATCATTTCATTCCATAAATCAAACTCTAAAGAGATCCTTAGACATAGATGACTTGCCCCATGGACCACTCTTTCCCCTTGTTGTTTCAATTAAACCCTATTATGACTCCATAACGCAATGGACTAAAACCTGCAATTATCTATCTTTCTGGCCAAAGCTTGTTCTATTTGCTTGCAACTTCTCACCTTTGAAACTCTTTGCATTTAGAACTTTCCACCTCAAAGACTAATCATGCTCAACCATCCAAAAAACAAAACAAACCCTCAACCTTCATAACTAGCCTAATATCATTACCCAAAACTTCAAAGAAAAATCCATATTTGCACTTATTGGAGAGATCCCTCTCCGAATTCAGGAGGGCTATATACTAGAATCCCAAAGTGGTTGAAACGATGTTGTTTCTGTGATCGGACTTTGCTAATATTATTGATTACAGATTACTAACATTTCTGGCGACTCCTCTGGGGACCGAACCTAAAATTTTAAGGTGATCATAGGATACTAGAGATTTGTTTCAAAAAACATTTGACATATTGGCCAGCTGAGCCACCAGCAACTAAAATTTCTGGTGACTCTGCTGGGGATCGTACCCAGAATTTTCCTCTTAGGTTCCCTTAGAAACTTCATAAAACCTTGTGAGTAGAAGCAGCTTTCCAAGCACTACCAAGAAATGGAAATCATGGTAAAACTTGTTTGAATCAGTGACAAACTAGGTAAACCCTGGGATTCTCATAAGACTTTATCTAACCTTGAAAGACCAGCTGGCTTAGCCATAAGAGTAGATTGTCTTTGTCTCAGAACGTTAGCTAAGTTTTGAAACAAAGTTAGGACATTCTTAGAAACCACACATCTGAAAATAACTCAGAAAAACCAAAAAATATTTCAGATTGGTATCCAATAAACATGGTGGTGGACTATAAACCCTTTTACCTCCTTAGGAGCTAAAAAATTCCACTTGGTGACTCCACAATCCTGAAAAGACCTTAAGACTCCGCTGGGAAGAACCCTTATCATTATAATATCATTCAAACTTAGTTAGATGACTGTAGGATTATAATTTGTGTAAACAAATTATTTAACCTTTTAAAGACTGTTATACCTGGTTGAACTTTTCTTTTTTATTTGGGTCTGAAAAACACAGCATAGTGGCTCCTAGAAAGATTCATACTAGAGCCTATCCTGACCCTGATCCACCTGAGATAGTTGATAACCCAGAAAGTATCCTTAGGAATTATCCTAAGATTAAATTTTCAACTGTTTTTAGATCACCCTTAAGAGCTAATTCAGTTCCTGAAAATATTTCAGCTCTACAATAATCACAAGTTGACTTAGTAAATCCCTTTAGAACTAGGTCTCTTGACGATTTAGATCAGTTAGATTCTGAGTATTCACTTTCATCTCCTTAAACAAGTGAACATCTTGGTAGCAGAGAAGCAACACCTCCTGATTTACATTTCCTTTACAAATTAGGTGTCTCTCATCCAAGATCAACTCAGCAATCTACTCCTGGTCTATCCACTTCTGCTCACACTACATCCATTTTTCAAACCACTCCATTCCAACCCACTTTTCCTTTTGTTAATCCACCTCCACCACCTACCATGGCTACATGGTATGCTCCCTTAGTCCTTCCTGTACCATTAGTAAATCTTCCACGGGACTATCAGTCCAAAATTCCATTATATTATGCTAGCAATGCTACAACCGCATCACAACATGTGGATAATATGAATGACTACTTTGACATAAATGAAATTGATGATGATTATGTCAAGCTTAGATCATTTGCTCAAAGCTTAGGAGGGGAGGTAATAAAATGGTTTAAAGGCTTAACCCCCCATAGTATCAATGATCTCCAAGCCTTCCATCAGACATTCTTAAAAAAATGGGAAGTAAAGAAGAATCCTCTCTAAGTCCTTTCTGATTACAAGAACCTCCACAGAAACACAGGGGAAAGTGTACAAGATTATTGTACCAGATTTAACAGTGTATATAATGCACTTTTCCTGGATCTAAAACCTCCACAAGGCTCATCTTTAAACAATTTTTTTGAAGGGTTTGACCCTGAGATGGCCTATCAGCTGAGAGAGAGAGATCCTGCAACTCTTGAAGAGATGAAAAAAGGTGCTCTTTTTGTGGAAGTCAACTTGATGGAGAAGAGAGAAAGAATGAAAAATGAAGAGAGAGTGTCCTTTAGAGAGGAATCTACACCCTCTACTTCAAACTCAAATATGGAGAGAATGATGGAAGATATGATAAAGAAAATGAGCATCCTTGAGAGAGCACAAGCTAGTCAAAACCAAACTGCTCCTCAAAACAGAAACGAGGACCAGAATCAAAATTTTATAAGGAACCAACCTCCAAACAGACCTAGGGAATATGACCAACAGATCACTCCTCCCTTTCTTCAAAACTATGTAAGTGAGGTTGAGGAAACAGATGAGATAACAGAGGAAGATGATATCAACATGCTGGGGGTAGATGATGATGACTTTGAGATTCATTACGATAGAAAACAAGGTCTTTATATACCTTATGATGACAAAAGAGATGATGATGAAAGTTATTATAAAGACATGGAAAATTTCATCATAGAGTCTCAAAAAGAATATGACCTTAGAAGCAAAACTGGTCAAAAAACCCCCAACACCAAAACCTCTGACAAATCTTCACAAAACAGCACTCCAACCAAGCCTAAAGTTGTCAAACAGAAGGACAAAATAGTGGTTGTTAATTCTGATAAAGGTAAAGAGAAAGGCACTCAAAACAATGAAAAAAAAAGTGCAGACATTAGTAGTACTCACACTTCAGCTAGTACTCCTGTTAAAACCATTTTGTCAAATGTAAATAGAACAAATCAGCAAGCTAATGTTGCTGATAGACTGGTAGCTAGTAAGGATGAAACAAGTTTTCAAAGAACCAAATTCCTTTCAGCCTAGAGCATGAAATTTCAAAGATCAAAATCCCTGTTCCCCTGACTGAGTTAGCTGCCCAAAATATATATAGGACTCAAATTTTGAAGGCTTTAAATATTGAGGATAATAATGACACATTTAATCTTAATGATGACCAGCCAGAGCTCATTTTTGGTCCTAAGATTGAAGGTAAGTATCAAGAGGGACATGTGCCTACCTTTTATATAATTTTAAATGTTTGTGACAAAATCTTGCACAATGCTATGCATGAGTTTGGGGCTTCTCATAATTTAATGCCTAAAGCTGTAATGGAGAGCCTTGGTCTAGAAATCACCAGACCTTACAAAGACCTTTACTCCTTTGACTCAAGAAGAGTAAAATGTTTAGGATTAATCAAATACCTCTATGTTAACTTAGCCCAAATTCCATCCAAATGTTTAGTCATGGATATTGTTGTGGCCGATGTGCCCCCAAAGTATGGAATGTTATTATCAAGATCCTGGGGGGCTAAGTTAGAAGGGACTATGCAAATGGGCATGACCTATGCGACTATCCCAGTTTTCAATCAGAATAGAAGACTTTACAGGGAGTCTCATATGCAATACACAGTTACAAGTCAAGATAGGCCACAGAACTCTCCCCTTTATTCTGTAAACACAAGCTTGGATTCATATATCCTTTTCAATGATGAAACTTTCAGTAAACAAGTGACCTTGTCTGATTGAATGACAGATAGAGAGGAGGAAGAAGATAATGTAAGAGTGTCAGAACAGTTTGTTGAACCTGTAAAATCTAGCAAACAAAACGCAGGTCCTTAGCTACAAATCATGTGTCCTTTGCTTTTAAACATTGAGAGTTAATAAAGTAGTCCTCAACCCAATAAAAAACCTGAGGAAATGAAATGAATTCAACTAAGTGTCGATACTCAAGAACAATCAGAAAGCACAATAGTTGAAGAGGACAATCACCAAACAGATGAAACTGAAAATAATCCTCTATGGAGTATGTATTTTTATGGGTATTGCACTAAGACCAATGCTGGTGCAGGTTTCTGGATATGCAAAACTGAAAACAACCACGCAGAAAGCATTTCCTACAAATTAAACTTTCAGTGTTCCAACAACATAGCGGAATATGAATCCCTGCTTCTAGGCTTGCGTTTTTTGAAAAAGTTACGAGCCCAGAAAATCAAAGCATATGGGGATTCAAAATTAGTCATTAGGAAAGTCAATGGGGAGTATAACGCAAATCACCCAAGACTTAGGGCCTATCGAAACGATGTCATGGACCTTTTAAAAACTTTTGAAGAATACCAGATAATTTTTATCCCAAGGAAAAGAAATATTGCGGCCCATAATTTAGCCTTTGCAGCTAGAACATGCTTAACGCCATATGAAACCAGAGACTGCACAACTCAAATAAAATTCAGACCAGCTGTACCTAATAATGAAAAGTATTGGTAGGTGTTTGACGGAGACAAACAAATAGAAGACTTGAAGCAATTCAAAAATGAATTCAAACTAAATAGTTCGGACTCAGATTATGATACCAGCTGCAGTGAAGAAAATTTTCTTGGTGAAGAAGAACCGTTTCCTGAACTTGCCAATATTAATCTACTGTCTAGAAAACTTGAAAACAAAATGGAATTCAATGCAGAGTTAGAAACAAAGGAGTTATAAACCCTGCAATCCAAAGATCAGAGTTTTCCTAAGGGTCTGGCATCTTTAGAAGAGTTGTTTGATTTTAACGATGTGGCCAAGAAGCCGAAACTGGAACCTATAGAGACTGAAGTGGAAGAGTACAATATAGGCAGTGAACTTAAGCCAATGATGATTAAACTGTCTAAAACTTTGCTAGCTCACATTAAACTCAAATACCTAGAGCTATTCAAAGAGTTTCTGACGTTTTTGTGTGGATTTACAAATATCTTAAATCCTATGACACTGAAATAATATAGCACAAAATCCCTCTCAAGGAAAACCAAAAACCTTTCAAACAGAAACTGTGTAGAATTG
Organism: Pinus albicaulis; assembly: GCA_034641835.2. Taxonomy (NCBI): domain Eukaryota; kingdom Viridiplantae; phylum Streptophyta; class Pinopsida; order Pinales; family Pinaceae; genus Pinus; species Pinus albicaulis. The sequence continues at coordinate 880,884,832 of CM076583.1, read as the reverse complement.
ACCATGTACAGCTCCCTTTGATTGAGAAGGAGATTAAAAAGATGTATGAAGCTGGTATTATTGTCCCTATTAGATATTCTGAGTGGGTGTCTAATCTAGTGTCAGTTAGGAAGAAAACTGGAGACATCAGGCTTTGTACATACTTTAGAGACTTAAACAAAGCTTCATTAAAAGACAACTACCCTTTACCAAAAATGGATCATATTTTACAGAGGGTGGTAGGGTCTAGAAGAATTTCTTTGCTTGATGAATACTCAGGGTACAATCAGATCTTAGTTCACCCTGCTAATCAGTTAAAGACAACCTTTACTACACCATGGGGCACTTTCATGTATGTGAAAATTCCCTTTGGTCTATTGAATGCTGGAGCAACTTTTCAGAGAGCCATGGAAATAGCATTCTCGGAGGAACTGGGCTTCTTCATCATTATATACCTTGATGATGTCACTGTGTTTTCAAAAATAGATGAAGAGCACTTAAAACACTTGAGAAGAGTTTTTGAGAAATGCAGAAAGGTTGGGATATCTTTAAACCCTAAGAAGACACTATTTGGGCTCCAAGAAGGTAAACTTCTTGGGCACATTATTTCAGAAGAGGGTATTAAGATAGATCCCAAGAGAATTGAGGCCATATTGCAAATCTCTTATCCTCAAAACATCAAAGAGTTGCAGTCTTTCATTAGAAAGATTAACTTCTTGAGAAGGTTCATCCCCAACTTGGCTGAGCTCCTTAGAAATATCACAATCATGTTGAAGAAGGAGCAAGGGGTAAAGTGGACCTTGGAAGCAAAGAAATCCTTTGAGCTGGTGAAACAAGCGTTAACCAAAACACCGATTCTAATAAGTCCTGATTTTTCAAAAGATTTTTATAGTTTTTCATTTGCATCAAAACATACCATAGCTATTGTCTTCTTACAGAAAAATCCACAAGGACAAGAGAAGCCTATTTCATTCTTTATTAAGGCATTGAGGGATGCCCCTCTGAAGTATAACATTATGGAGAAGCAAGATTTTGCTTTGGTTAAAGCTTTGAAGGACTTCAGAGTGTACATCCTTCACTCATGCATCATTGCCTTTGTCCCAAATTCAGTTGTGAAAGACATTCTAACGCAGGACCCAGATGGTAAGAGAGGTAAGTGGATTGATGTTATTCTTGAATATGATTTAGAGATAAAACCCACTAAGCTGATCAAAGGCCAAGGTATTGCTAGAATAATGGCTGAATCAAATTTTGAAGTTCTTGATAAAAATATGATTAATGCTTTAGATGATCAAGAGGAAACCTCAACTCCCATTATTGAAGACTATTTAATGAATTCCTCTTGGTATGCTGACATTATTTATGTTTTCTTAATTTAAATACACCTCTTGGTTTGAAAAAGGCAAAGGCTAGATTCCTAAAGTTAGAAGTTGTAAACTATTGCATTATAGATAGATGTCTTTATTGGAAAAATGCAAGTGGTGTATTGCTTAAATGTTTGCCTGAGTTTGATGCAGAGAGGGTTAAGCACGAGTTCCATGAAGGAGAGTGTGGAGGGCATTTTTACTGGAAGACAACAGCCAACAAATTTTTAAGCGTTGGCTTCTATTGGCCTACTCTTTTTCCTTATATACACAAGATGATCATTGCCTGTCATAAATGTCAACTTTTTGAAGGCAAAAGAAAATTGCTACCTCTACCTCTGCATCCAATCACTGTTGAAGCTCCTTTTCAACAATGGGGACTTGAATTCATAGGAGAAATCCATCCACCATCTTCTGCTCAGCATAGATGGATTCTCACTGCCACAGACTATTTCACTAAGTGGATAGAAGCCATACCTTGTAGGCAAGCCAATGATTCCGTTATTATAAAATTCATGGAGACTAACATTCTCTCCAGATTTGGCTGTCCTACCAAGATCATCACTGATAATGCAGTAGCATTTGGATCAAAGAAGATGGTTGAATTCTATCATAGATATCAGATAACATTGGGGCATTCCACGGCCTATTACCCTCAAGGTAATGGACTTGAAAAATTCTCAAATAAGAGTTTAGTGAACATAATCAAGAAACTGTTGAAGGACAACAAAACGTCTTGGCACATAAAGCTAGTTCATGCACTTTGGGCCAACAGATTGACTTTGAAGAAATCTGTTGGTATGTCACCTTTCCAACTTGTGTATGGTACTGATGCAATTTTTCCAACCAGCCTTGGTGTACCAGTCATGAAGTTGATTCAAGAGTTTCAAACTAAAGATAATGACATAATCAGAAGAATAAATCAGACCGTTCATCTTTAGCAAACCAGAGAGGAGGTTTATGATAAAGCATTGCAGAAGCAGGACAACATTAAAAATCTTTTTGACAGAAGAACAAAGGCCAACAATTTCAATATTGGGGAAATTTTTTTGAAGTGGGACTCAAGGAGGGAAGACAAGGGCAAGCATGGGAAATTTGACAACTTATGGCTTGGACCTTACTCTATCCATTCAGTTGTTGGTAATAATGCCTATTTCTTGCAAGAATTGAATGGAGCAAAATTGTTTGGGGGTCCTGTCAATGGCAGGATGCTTAAGCATTACTTCTCTTGATACATTCCATGTTCTAAAAGCATTTTTATCTTTTTCCATTATAATTACTTCACCCATTATTGCATTCAAAGTTATGAAAATCAAAAATACAAAAACAGTGAAAGAAAGAAAAGAGGGTAGATTGTAAAAACAAGAAAGGTATAGGCCCATACCAAAAAGAGAAACATAATCTGAAAGTGTGCAAGCTCAAATGCCACTAATGGAGAACACATTTCTAGTTAGTCAAACAGCTTAATCTTGACTAATTAGCTTTAAATTTTCTGCTGATAGGATAGTGAATTCGACTTGCCAAACTGTTTAATCTTGGCTTATCAGTAGATAGTTTAGGATAGAAATTAAAGGCTCAAACATGCTCAAAATTTGAACCTAAGTTTCCAAAGAGAATGGTTCAAATATATTTCAAATTCTGAGTCAAGAAACATGTAAATCTGGTTCCAATTAGTTCAAAATCCAAACCAGTTGACAAAGGAAAGACAGCTCAAAATAAAAGTCAAAATAGACCTGTAAAAGAGATGAAGGAAATTCTTTGAAATTTCAGATCCTAAGCCTTCCATTTTGTTTTAATTTTGTGCAAAATAATGTCTATGTGTAGCTTGTTTTTATGCCATAGACCAGCATCAGGTTAGACTGTTCAATCCTGACTTGATTTCTTTTTAAATTTCTATTTTAGAATTTAGAGAATAAAGTTTTTTGGACAGTTTAATCCCAACAGATGGTAGATTAGGTAGAGAATCATATGGGCTTAATTGTTTAATCTGAGTCCATGGAGAAATAAGGAGTAGAAATAGATTAGATTTCCTACTTTCAAAAGAATAAAATGTTGTAAAAGAGTTTTCCAATCCAAGTGCACTCTAAAGAAGAAAAAATGTTAGATCTGTAGGATTGGGTAGGTAGAAATCTTGTTTTTGAAAGGTCCATTGTTTTTATGGCTGCTAATATGTTTTCAAAGCAAAAGAAAATCATCCCATCAAAGGAAGGGTAGCCTAATGGATAAGGCACTAATCAGCCTCCCAGAGAATGCAAGTCTGAAGTTCTTGATGCCTTCAAGAAGGCACCATCCCCAAGTGGAGCCACTGTTAGCCACCTATAAAATCTATTATACCAAAAGGTGGCTAAATAATTTTTTGGAGCCTTCAAGGAACAAATTTTATTGAAAAAAGTGTTGGTTCTTGAATACTATTGAAGGCCTCATGCCTTTGTCCAAAATCTTCCATGTTGTTCCCATTATATACTCTGGAATTCAGTTGATTTCATCAGAGGCTGCTGCAAAATCCCTTTTTCCCCTTCCTCCATTAAAAAACTAACCTCATTTTCTACCCCTTTCATTCTCATCAAAATCCTTCATTTTCATATTTTTCTCCTTCCCCTCCATCAAAACCCCTTTGATAAGGTTTAAGGCTCATTCTTTGCCTTAATAAAAACTCTCGCGACCCTTGAAAAACATTGAAAAATACATAAAAAATACAGATTATTGTTTAAGCCCCCTTGGGCTAAGTCCTTAACCATTTCCACTACACATTCCCTGGTGCTGGAGCCAGGCGCTTATCGCATTGGAGGAAATGCAGTGCACAACTCTTCCCCCTTATTGAAATATCTGATGCCGATTAGCCCTATGCATAAAAACCCCAGTCATATTATCTTCAATACATCCATGGCCCCGCAGATGGGCACCAAGCCAAGTCGCGAATATAAAACCCTCCCGACAGCAAAACTTTGTTTATCTTAAATTTTGGGTTTTAAATGTTTTTGTCATTATATTAAAAGAGAACCGGGCGGAATTCATCGCACCGCTTTTGAGAGGGAGGTGGGTTTTTCCGTTTGGTAGCGATCAATGCCACCAGCCGACACGCGGCCTCGAGCCATTTTGAAATACCTCCCTCATCATGCATTAAAGGTAGGATGTCGGCCCAGCGCGATATTGGCGTGCGCCATCCGATCCTAGGCCAGCTCATCGAACGGTGATTGCGCTTTGAAGAAGCCCATAAGATGAACATGGTATGGCGCGGTTATTTAAAACATCTCCACCGTCGATATAATCTGTAGATCGACGGCCCACACTCCATCGCCCCAGTCCCCTCGTCTACAATGGCAGTCAGCGGTCCCATAAGATCCGGTGGTCCCCGGTGCCACATCAGCATCCATGCGATAGATTTTAATTGGGGCATATCTTTATTGTTTCCCCGCACAGTCAACAAATACAGACCCAGGGGACTTTATACAACATGATTTTATTAACCTTTTTGAATTCAGGGCGTGTTTTATAAGGTTTGTCGATACCTGATCTCCACCGTTGATCGTGTGGGCCGGTCTCATCTGACAGCCCACGTGTGTCTCGATCCCTAAACTCATTTTTCTGCCACTTTTTTTCTGAAACAAAGGTTTTAGCCCATTTTCTCCGTTCGTCCAAATAAAATGACTTTGTCGTTTTGACTTTTCGCCCTCACTCCTGACAGTCGATCTCTGCGCAATCAATGGTTCCGATTTAATTTCCTCCTCTGCTCTCCTCTGACCTCCTCTAATCAATCTCGACCATTGGATGATCCCATCCAATGGCCATGCTCCCTCCATGTGTCTTCTGAAGCAACAAACCTATATATATGTAGGATTTTATAATGTTGTTCATATTTTTGCAGGGTTTAAATGGTTTTTCCGCTATACTGAAGAAAATTTCAAAGGCTGAGGGTGATGATCCTCCCACCTTTGATTCATAAATGAGTATCAGTTTCGAAGACAAGAACACACTAGAACATGATATTGAGGATGGATCTCTGGGGGTTACAGCTAATATGGATTATCAAAATCCTAATCCCCCTATTAAAACACAGTTTGAAGCTAAATCATAAAGGTTCATCAAACAGAAAGCCTCCACCACCATATCTGAGGCAAATTGATTCCTCCCAGCTACCATAGTGCCACCTGTGCCTCAATGCATTCAAATAGAGGATGAATTTATTGATCAAGATCAGGTATTTGCCTCAGGGCAGCCAGAGAAGTTAATTCTACAAATAAACTTAATGACAAAATATTAGTAGAGTTAATTTAACACAACACTAAGCCTCAAAAGTCAAGAATAGCTCCCACTGAGGTTAAATATTAATGTAAATTATTTAATACAGAGGACACCTATGTAAGCTTCTTCATAGAGCCCCCCAAAGGCCGAGAAGCCATTAAGTCTGTATTAATTATCTTTGGAGATCTTTTATCAGATCTCACCTCCTCATTCTCCTATAAATACTACTAGAGAAGATGAGAGAGGGGTTGGTTGAGTTATTTTCTGAACTTTGAAATGTAATTGAGCTTGAGACTTCTACCTGTAAATAGTGTTCACTGGCTCTTGGAGCTCTGCTTGTGATAGATAAGTTAGTCTGGGAAATGTAGATGATTGCTAAACTAAAGCATTGGACTTAAAGTTGTAACTAGTTTGGAGCGTCAATACAAGTTGATTTATGGGATCCTGGTCTATGTCGACGGTGATGTTATTTCTTATTGTGAATTGTTGTTTTTTTTTTTTTTACTGTGTTCATTTTCTCTTATAAGGAACAACATGCATAGAGTTATGACCTACTGTATATCAGTACACTTCTCTGACTGAAAATCTTTATCTGAATGTTTTCTTCAATCTGTATTATTTGGGAATGATTTAATTCAGTTCAAGCATAGAAATTTTAGCGTTCCCTCATCCTACTTCCTGAGCTAATTGTTATTCTTAAATGTTATTTTCAGCATATGTTAAGTAGAGATGAACTAAGGAAGATATGGTGTGCCCTAGTCCTAGTTTTATCCCAAAAGACTATCTGAAAGTTTCCCTTGGAATGTGTTAAAAGTTTGCTAGTTTCGAAGAACTTACCAGATCTTAGGCCATTCTTTGTTATCTTCTTGTTTGTCTTGAACGTAACCAAGTAAAGCAGAGCTAGGAGAGGATTTGTGGTGAGCCCGGCCCGCTAGTTGCTACTCGAAAAGTTTCCTTCAAGTTTCCCTCTATTTTTAAATGTTTTCTATTGAAAGTGTATCAAAGGCTGGCTAGTTTCAAAGTACTTACCAGATCCTGGATTGCTTTTGATGTCTTTCTTAAGTGTTTGTTAAAGGTTGGCTAGTTTCAAAGTACTTACCAGATCCTAGGCTACTCTTTGTTCTTCATTTGTTTAATTTCCCCTTCTTTTTGTATCATTTCATTCCATAAATCAAACTCTAAAGAGATCCTTAGACATATATGACTTGCCCCATGGACCACTCTTGCCCCTTGTTGGTTCAATTAAGCCCTATTATGTCTCCATTTCCCAATGGACTAAAACCTTCAATTATCTATCTTTCTGGCCAAAGCTTGTTCTATTTGCTTGCAACTTCTCACCTTTGAAACTCTTTGCATTTATAACTTTCCACCTCAAATATTAATCATGCTAAACCCTCCAAAAAACAAAAAAAAACCTCGGCCTTCATAACTAGCCTAATATCATTACCCAAAACTTCAAAGAAAAATCCATATTTGCACTTATTCGAGAAATCCCTCTCCGTATTTAGGAGGGCTAGATCCTAGAATCCTAAAGTGGTTGAAACGATGTTTTTTTTGTGATCGTACTTTTCCAATCTTGTTGATTACAGATTACTAACATATTCCATGAGGGCAGTGTTGAGGGAGATTCTTGTGCTCATCAGGAGGAGGGCCTTTGAGTAAAACTGGATCAGCCCCTTTTCCCTTGAGGGCATTATCAGAGGAGGGAATCAGAATTTCAGATCAGCCATAGCCTCATGTACATTGGTTTCAGTTGCAGTGACATTTTGTTTGTCACTTTGTATTTTATCCGGCATTTCTAGCAATCTCCCTGAGATTTGCTGGAAATCCCATATTCATTCCATTTCCCTCTATTGGGCTATTTTTCTTGTATATTTCAACCACATTATCATTTTTAATGTATTCAGAAGCTGCATCTCTCATAGATACTGCACAATTATGGTTTCCCAACATTCTATGTAGCTTCAGCTACTCCGGCATTACATGGTATATTCGTTGGAGTTGGTTCTAGAGGATTGAGAGGTTTATTCCCTCAATTATTTCTTGTATATTCACACTGAAATCATAATGTAATTTTTGCCGTACCATTTCCCCTCTTATGATTTATTTTAGATTTGCAGAGTTAATGTTCATGTTCATGTATTGTTGTAGCTCACTCTTTGAGCATTGTTTTAGAGATCTAGATTGGGGAGATCTGAATAACCCATCTAGATGCATTTATTTAAGCTCATATTCTGCATAGGAGTTTCATGTTAAGTATTCTAGGGCATCCCAGCATTGGTTAGCCTTATTTATGCAGCATCTTCCTCATTCGGCGTCCTCAAGGACCCTGTAGCAGAAATTCCTGAGGTGAAATATTGCATATCCATAGGTAGAGTCTGTGAAGGGCCAGCTAGCCTCAGGATTTATCCCTTATTTGGAAGGATTCATATCCTGTAAATTACCCAACAGTAAATCTCTGAAATGGACTTGCAGTGTCTCACTGAAGAAGGAAAACTGGAACATCTTAAGATGTTCCTGATGGAGCATAAATTTCCCCATTCGGGACATTACAATGGTAAAAATCAAAATTCCAGATGAAGAATCTTCGGAAAAATGGTGTGATTTACTATGGCAAGTAAAATAAAAAATAGGTAAAAGAGAGACAAGGTAAAAGAGCAAACAGAGCATTCAAGTAAAAGAAAATTCACAGATTTAAAGAGAAACCAGAGCAGCGAACATAAAATATACAACCAACGTGAGAGATAAGACATCATAAGAGAAACAAACAACAAATCAAATAAACAGGGACATCTTTCATCTGGTTAAATATGTGTCTCTATCTTCTTGCATGAATATACTTTTTTTTCCTTGAATAAATCTGAAATCATTTGATAGGATATTTTGTAATAAGTTGTATAAAGACTTCATCAATTCGAAGTATTGAGTGTGTATTCCTGAATATTTCTATAGTTGAATTGATCTACTACTTGAGGGTTTATTGTACCATTTCTATGTTGACAGGTAGGACAAGTAATAAAGGCATTTCTTTACAGGATTCATGTGTTGAGCTACTTCACTAAAGTATATTTCAATTGTTCATGTTATTTCCTTACGTATTCCATAAAATTTCATGTTTTCTAAATTTAAATGTTATAACAGGAATTTTATTGTAGAATTTTTTTAAATACACTCTGTTCTGAACTGTTATTCATTTTAATATTTTCTTTTGATATCTACTTTTTATAATCCTTCATTGCCCTCTTATCCCGATTAACCTCTTTCACCTTCCTTCATCATTTGGTTTAAGGAATCATTAACTTCTCCTTGATCCCAATTGAAAACCACTTCACCATTCAGCCTTTTAAGATTTGATTTCTCTCAGCTACAATGCCTTGTAACACTTCCTTTAGAACTTTATTATGTTTTGTTTTCTTGATATATTTACTCCATAGCCCAATGGAAAGTAAAAATACACCTATCCATCTAAATCAGTAATTCCACCAACAAATCAAAATCAAACCAAATCAATCTTACATAACTAGCCCAAAATAAATTAAAACAACAAAATTAAATCATTAAGAGAGAGCCCTCTATGAGCATTAGGAAGGGTATATCCTAATCTCCAGAAGTGGTTGATAGTTACCTCTATTATTTATTTTGACCCAACATAACAACCCTAGGGAAATTTCGAAGAGATAACACCTTTAAGATTGATTTATTTCAAATTTCAAATGGCAAAACAAAGTAAAAACTTGCTCATTATTTTCTTCATATTCCTTTGAAGTCTCTTGTCAACTTTTCCAACTAAATTGTGAACCTCAAAAAAAAAAAAAAAAAAAAAATGACCTCCTTTTCTAGCACTAGTTGGATGCTAATGCAAATTCAACATCAATGAAAATATCAATTCAATATCGCATCTAAACATTATGATACTGTCATGGGTAATATAGGGAAAAAAATCTCGATTTCATAATCAATGAATTAAATTATTCTCATAACATCAAAGTTATATTATTGCGTCATAATTAAGCCAACCTCGTACACAGAAGCACAAACTGTAATATCAACATAAAAAATTGTTAGGACATCCAATTGTAAGAATCAGTACTTGCATCAACCTACAATTGGGGAAGCATACACACAAGAACTATAAGAGGCGATCATATCTCTTGGACTCCCTTGTAACCTCTGTTGGTAGCCCTTCCAATAGTAATGCACCATACATCAGTTGTACACACAATGCACTTCCATGTAACTCCAGTATAATATAAGCCTCAAGGTTACACAAAAACCAATAATAGATAACATGTAGACCATATTATTGCTATAATACTACTATAATACATCAAGAACAACACTCATGGATATTACTCACATTTACCTATGGTAGTCAGGTACTACATCTAAGGGAATGATTGATCCTCCTTATTTAGCGCTCTAAAATATTGGGCTGAGTACTACTGTTGGACCCCTAGTGTATACTGATACTTGTAGCACCGCACACTCCTTCTTTCCATATTTCCCTCAATTCTTATTGATTGGTCATCACATTTTGCAGTATGTTAGATATAATTGCATAAAAATTTCATACCATAAAATTTATATATTTATAGTTTGAGTTACTACATCCATACACTAAAAAATTACAATCCTAAAGCCTTTTTTGACCTATTATATAGCGAATAAATAAAAAATGTAATTTTTGTTCTTAGGAAGATTGGCATGTACACTAAAAGTAAAGGGTGTGTGATAAGTATGGGAAAAAAGGTATTTGGGGAAATTCTATATGGAAGAGTTTGCATCCCTTTCTCCATGGACCATTCCTTGCACACACTTTCTCTGACACTCCCAGTGAAAATATCTATTTCACAGAAATTCCCTTCACGGATTAAAGTGAAAAATCAACTGATCAACTCAATAGTTTAGTGCAAGCCTTTCAGAGAAGGACAAGTTATGTATCAAATCCCACATAAAATGTACTGATTTTTCTCCACTTAAAAGTATATTAATTTCAAAATGAAATGAATGCCTCTAAATAAAGGTATAGTTTGAAAATTCGATGAGCACTACCATTGAGAAAAAAATTGTTCATCAAATTTTCAAACTATATCTTTATTTAGAGGCTCAATTTAAAATTGTTCAATTGAGCTATCTTACACCTCATACTTCACACCAACCCATTGATCATAAATATGTATATCTCTTAGCACATGAAACTCATATTATATTGTATCAGGGTTATGAAATATGAATGAAATTATAATACAACCATTCTTGTAAATTTTAAACTAATATAAAAATCATAATGGGTTAAAACTATTATAATATCTTTTGGTTGACAAATTTACAACTAAAAATGTTAGATAAGGTTGTATACCAATTTGATACCATAAAATTATGATATTTATTGTTTGAGTTTATACATCGATATCCTAGAAAAATGTCACCCGAAAACTTGCATTAACCTGTTCCAGGATGAATAAATGAAAAACATATTTTTACTGCTTATGTATGTTGGCATGCATAATGATAGTATAAACATAATCTTAATGAACATAATGTGATCAAACAGTTATTTTTTCTCTAGTCCTATTACAGGGATTGGTTGGAAAATGAGTGTGGTAAAATTTGGTTTCTGACACTAATTATATTCCAAAAAATTATCTGAATGTTGTTATAAGTAATACGGTAGTATTATTTCTACAAGAAACACCCTCCAATTTTTTCCTATACTTGAATTTTGGAGCATTTTCTAGATCTCGTCATCTATTTTTTTGTAGTCACTTAATCACTGATTTATCATCTTCTAAGAATTCAAGTATTCAACATTGATTCAAAGTGACAAATTCACTTGCTCACACATGCTTAGTACTTAAAGAATTCACAAGTGCACGTATTTTGATGTAATCTTACATAGACATTGCATAACACCTGAAGGTAGGGCTTGTGCAATCACTGTTGAAAGTGTTATGTAGTCAATCAATGCAATAATTTCCATAACCTATGTAGATAGCTTCTATTCACTCTCCACTTCCAGTCTCCCTCTCACTTTGGTTGCATTTATACTTTTTTTCTAGTGAGTTTCAACTATTGCTTTTGTGTGCTCTGGTTTTCATTAGTGTCACTTTCACTTCTATGACTGCCATTTTTGCTTATTTTCATGTTAGGTCCCTATATTACTAGTATAGTCACTTATTGTTGTTAGTGTAACCCCCTTATTGTTATTATTGTACCCTTGTTACACCCATTTTGTTATTATTGTGCCCTTAAATTATTATTGTTAGGTCGGTTAGGATTACACTGTGGCCCACTAGGATTACATTATGGCCACATGGATTACTATGTATAGAAAGGAGGTTTTGTAAATTGTATCATCCAAGAATTGTTCATTTATGTAATGTATTGGAGGTTGCCCCCTCAAAGTGGCTTATTTCTAAGGCGTTGATATCTCTTTTCTTCTATTTTTGCAGCTGGTTACACAACATTTGGTATCAGAGCCTTTGTATTCTAGGGTTTTGCTGCTCCAAACAGGTCATCATGGCATTTTCGCTATAATTGTTTTTCTAAGAAGTTTAAAAAGCTGAAAATTTTAGGGTACAAATCCGAAATCCTGAGGAAAAATGTCAAAAACTTTCAGAGTTTGGTTCGAGACATTTTTGGAGATATGATCTGTGGAAGTTAGGTCTTTGTTCAGCTCCTAAATAGGTCATTGTGGAATTTTAGCTATAAACTTTTTTATACGAAGTTTCAGAACCTGAAATTTTTAGGGTGCGAAGATGAAATCCTAAGGAAAATTTTCAAAAAATTTAAGAGCTTGGTTCGCAATATTTTCGGAGATATGATCTGTGGAAGGTAGTGCTTGTTCAAGCTCCTGAATTTCATCTCAAAGAGGTAATCATGGGAAAATATTCATAGCTCTCTCTCTAAGAAATAGATTGGAGTGCCATAAAAAATGGTTGCAAGTACATGGACTGTAGTTTCTTGGCTATCAATTTCATAGCCAAAGGACAAAACAATGACACGTGGCAAGTCGTACAATTTTTCTCTATTGAACCAATCCATAATTAGGTCATTGTGGGAGATTGGACACAATGTTGTCTTGGAGAATCCAAATCAGGCCAGACCTGTGGCATTCGAAAGATAATTCAGAGGGCTATGTCTGTACTAAAATTAAAATATTGAAGTGCTGCAATCACAGAGATAATCCAATTTCAATATCGAGCTCATCAAAAGCAAGAAAAAGTTGTGTTTTATTTTTTTTTCCGAATTTCATAAGTCTTGTTTGAGGAATCAATTTGAATTGATTCCAAGGGCATATTGTAGAATAGATATCAATATTGGATTCTAAAATATGCACCGTAAAAATAATTCAACACCTATTAAGCCTTCAGAAGGCTCTACTATGACTCATGAAGATGAAGAATTGCAACATGATCTATCAAAATTACAAGAGAAAGTGCAACAAATTTCACTCTCGCAAAGAGCAACAAAAAATGAAATGGAAGTTTTGAAGAAAGGTGTGGAAGCGAAGATGGACGGTTTGAAGAAAGGCATGGAAGCTAAGATGGATGGCATGGAAGCTGGCATGGAAGCTAAGATGGATGACATGAAAGACAACATGGAAAACATGAAGAATGATCTCAAAGCAGACATCGAAGGTTTGACAAAGTTGATACAAGAAATGTTTCCTAACGGTGAAAAGATAGTAGAAGAACCTCATGATGAGAACAAAATAAATGTTAATCGTGATTTCATAAACTCTAATGTTGGCGGGAAGAACCACCATATTCCAAAAATGGATATGAGGAAGTTTGATGGAAAGGATCCTGTAACATGGATACTACAGATGGAGCAATATTTTGATCTCCATAACATGCAAAACACAAAAAAGGTACGCATTACAACTTTACATTTAGAACAAAATACATTTGTATGGTATCGATGGCTTTTCTCCCGTAAAAAAATTGTCACTTGGTCAATTTTTACGGAGGAAATGATAGCACATTATGAGGATACGAAGAGCAACACCTTCTTTAGCCAATTGATAAATCTCAAACAAAAGGGTTTAGTGGGGCAGCACATTGAGGACTTCCAAAAATTGAATATAAGGGTAACTGATATTCTAGAGGAACACAGGATCGATCTCTTCATAGGCACTTTAAAGGATAACATCGAACATGAAGTTTGTGTTTTGGAACCTGATTCATTGGAGAAGGCATTCAGGTTGGCAAGAAAAGTTGAATGTAAAATAATGGCGACAAGGAAGCCTACCACTCAATTCTATAAAGAAGGAAGTGTTGCTACACCTAGATTTCCACAACCTACAAGGTTAAACCACAACAATTGGAAGAAAAAAGAGCAAAAGGGCTTTGCTACAGTTGTGATAGCCAGTACACTAAAGTTCATAAGTGTGCTGAGAAGAAATTATTTTACATAGATTGGGAAGAGGAAGAAGAAAATGAACAAGAAGAGGATATACAGCAGGAACCAGACCTAGAAGAGGAAGAAATGAATCTGACCATATCGTGTAATGCAATGGCAAGAATTACCACTTCTCAAACTCTCAAGATAGAAGGAAATATCAAGAATAAAAAGGTAATAGTGTTGATTTATTCAGGTAGCACCCATAATTTGATTCATTATAAGGTAGCCAAGGAATTAAATTGTTTCCTATACCCAGAACCAGAATGTCAAGTGATGGTTGCAAATGGAGGAACTATAAATTGCTCTGGAAAATTCCATAATATCAAGCTAACCATGGGGGAATATGTATTGACTAGTTCAATTCTTTCCATTCCTATGGGAGGTGCTGATGTTGTACTAGGAGTACAATGGTTACAATCTTTGGGGACAGTAGCTTTTAATTTTCAAGAACTTTTCTTGAAATTTTTTTCAGAAGGAAAGGAAGTCGAATTATGGGGTATTGCGGGGAAGCCAGGAAGGATAATAAGCTCTAATGTCATGACAAAGCTTCTAAAGAAAGAACAACGAGGCGTAATTGCACAATTATGCTCACTAGAAGTTCCAACATCAAAATCATCTATTTCTGCAAATCTTCAACAAGTCTTGGACAATCATTCCAAGGTGTTTGAAACTCCCAAAGGACTCCCACCTATTCGTGATCATGATCATGCTATTCATTTGATTCCAGGAAGTGTTCCTCCAAACATCAGGCCTTATAGATATCCTTACGTCCAAAAGAGTGAAATTGAACGTATGATTGCGGAAATGTTAGAGGCGGGTATAATTCAACCTAGTCAAAGTTCTTTCTCTGCTCCTGTAGTATTGGTACACAAGAAGGATGGATCATGGCGAATGTGTCCGGATTATAGGGAGCTCAATAAGCTCACCATTAAAGATACGTTTCCCATTCTTGTGATTGATGAATTATTGGATGAATTACATGGAGAAATTTATTTTACCAAGTTGGATCTTCGTTTAGGATATCATCAAATTAGAATGAAGACTAAAGATATTCCAAAGACAGCATTTCGAACTCATGAGGGTCATTATGAATTTTTGTTCATGCCTTTTGGCCTTACCAATGAAACTTATACATTTCAAGGGTTGATGAATTCCATTTTCAAACCCTTCCTTAGAAAATTTGTGCTAGTATTTTTTGATGATATACTAATCCATAGCAGGTCTTGGAAGGATCATGTTGAACATGTTGATAGGGTGCTCAAACTATTGCAGGAGAAACAATTATATGCAAAAACATCCATATGTTTCTTTGGAGTACAAGAGGTGGAATATCTGGGTCATATTGTATCTCACGAGGGTGTTAAGGTAGACCCTAACAAAATTAAAGCCATTAAGGAATGGAAAGTCCCTACAACCATAAAGCAGTTGCGAGGATTTCTCGGGTTAACAGGGTATTATCGCAAGTTTGTTAAGAATTATGGGAGAATAGCAGCACCTCTAACAACATTATTGAAGAAAGATGCATTTTCATGGACTTCTGAAGCAACTAAGGCCTTTGAACATCTTAAAGAGGCAATGTGCCTAGCACCAGTCTTAGCTACGCCAGACTTCACAAAAACCTTTATTGTGGAATGTGATGCCTCAGGAAATGGAATTGGTGTTGTTTTAATGCAGGAAGGAAGACCCATTGCTTTTGAAAGTCATCTAATCAAAGGAAAGTATTTACAAAACTTATTTATGAGAAGGAAATGTTAGCAATACTGCATGCACTAAAGAAATGGCGAACCTACCTAATGGGAAGACACTTCAAGGTAAAAACTGATCATGATAGTCTTAAACACTTTTTGGAACAAAGACTATCTTCAGAAGAGCAGCAAGAATGGGTCACGAAGATGTTGGGTTGTGACTTTGAAATAATCTACAAAAAAGGAAAGCTTAATTTTGTTGCAGATGCACTCTCAAGAAATAATGAAGACGTGGAAGCATTGCTTTGTGCCATTTCTATAATCCAACCAGATTGGATAACTGAAGCAAGAGAGGAATGGAAGAAGGACAAAGATGTATGGACACTCATTCAAAAGTTGCAGCAAGATCATAGTGCATTTGATACATTTAGCTGGAAAAATGATTCCTTATGGTAGAAAGATCGCTTATATCTTTGTAAGAATTCCCAACTAAAAAAAAAGATTCTTCTATGATTGCACACTTCTCCTTTAGGAGGACACTCAGGATTTTTAAAAACTTACCACAGGGTGAAGAAATATTTTTTTTTTGGGATGGCCTTAAATCTGATATTCAAAAGTTTGTGGCAGAATGTTTGGTTTTCCAGCAAAATAAAGTTGAGACAATTAATACCCCGAGACTTCTACAACCTTTATCCATTCCAAGTCAACGTTGGGAGGAGATTTCAATGGATTTTATCATAGGTTTACCTAAGTCCAAAGGAAAGAGTGTCATCATGGTGGTAGTTGATAGACTTACCAAGTATGCGAACCTTTGTTCATTATCTCATCCATTTAAAGCAAGTACAGTTGCTACTACATTTATGGACAGAATTCAAAAGCTACATGGAAGCCCAAGGGTTATTGTGAGCAACAGAGATCCCATTTTTACTGGAAATTTTTGGACAGAGTTATTTTCTTGTTTGGGTACTCAATTAGCTCATAGATCACCTTATCATCCTCAATCTGATGGTCAAACTGAGATAGTAAATAAATTTTTGGAAGGATATCTTCGTTGTTTTGTAACTGATAAAGAAACACAATGGGTCAAGTGGTTACCTCTCGCTGAATGGTGGTATAACACTTCCTTCCATACTGCAGCAAAAATGACCCCATTTATAGCACTTTATGGATATCATCCACCATCCATCACATCATCTTTGAAGGAAAATTCGAAGGTTCAAGCAGTGGAAGATTACATCGAGCATCAACAAGAAGTTCTCCAACTCTTAAAGGATAACTTGAATTTGGCACAAAATCAAATGAAACAACAAGAAGATCAACATCGCAGCGAGAGAAGTTTTGATGTAGGAGATTGGGTATTTTTACGGCTACAACCATACAAACAAATGTCCCTCAAGCAAGCTAAGAAGGATAATAAATTATCGCCAAAGTACTATGGTCCTTACAAGGTGTTGCAAAATATTGGTACTATGGCATACAAATTGGAACTTCTTGCTTCTTCACAAGTGCATCTAGTTTTCCATGTTTCATGCTTAAAGAAGGTTATAGGTAAAAATCTTCTAGTAAAAACAATATTGCTAGAACTTGATGAGGAAGGAAAAATCATATTAGAACCTGAAGTAGTCATGGAAACAAGAACTCGAAAGCTACGGAAACGATCAATTTCAGAGTATCTCATCAAGTGGAAGAACTTACCCACTAAAGATTCTACATGGGAGGATGAGAAGTTTATACAAAAGCACCCAGAGCTACTCAAGCATTGAGGACAACACTTTTTTGAAGGAGAGGGGCATTTTAGGTCCCTATATTACTAGTATAGTCCCTTATTTTTATTAGTGTAACCCCCTTATTGTTATTATTATACCCTTGTAACACCCATTTTGTTATTATTGTGCCCTTAAATTATTATTGTTAGGTCGGCTAGGATTACATTGTGGCCCACTAGGATTAAATTATGGCCACATGGACTCCTATATATAAAAAGGAGGTTTTGTAA
Organism: Pinus albicaulis; assembly: GCA_034641835.2. Taxonomy (NCBI): domain Eukaryota; kingdom Viridiplantae; phylum Streptophyta; class Pinopsida; order Pinales; family Pinaceae; genus Pinus; species Pinus albicaulis. The sequence goes on along the minus strand of CM076583.1, from coordinate 880,867,160 downwards.
ATTGTATCATCCAAGAATTGTTCATTTATGTAATGTATTGGAGGTTTCCCCCTCGAAGTGGCTTATTTATAAGGCATTGATATCTATTTTCTTCTATTTTTGGAGCTGGTTACACAACATTTCACCTCTTGAATTGGCTCTTTTGTGTTCTCTTTACTATAGAATGTGTCTCTTTGATCAAATTTGGATCAAGGACCTAAGTGATAGCTCAATTTAAAATTGTTCGAAAGTGTCTCGAACCTAAGCGACTGGATAGGCCTCGTCTTCCTGATTCTGGCGTCATGAAGAGTTCGAAAATTCGACACCATATGAATAATTTATCTCGATTTGAAAAGTCGAGTAAACAACAAATTTTGGCTTTTGTCCAAGTTTGACTGGGTATTTGCAAAGTAAAAAAAGAGATATTTCCAAGGAATTTTCCTGGAATATTCCTTAAAATATTCCCCAAAATATTCCTTCTTGGCGAACTGGATTTTGACAAGTGTCATGATACAATTGTCCAATGGTTTATATGTGGATTTTTAGGCCAATTAGAGGCCGCCACATGGCAGCCCCGAAGGCTGCCACATGGCCCAAGTTTTGTGTATTAAAACTTTTAGTTGGGGACAAGAGTTGACCCAATGACCTCCTACCTAGCACGCGGGCACCTTAGTTGTCTGCTCTACCCGAGTTTCTTAACCATTATGGTTTCGGGTTTTATTTAAATTTTGGTGGTTGTGCGTATGACGGGGTGGGAAGGGCCAGCCCCAAGGGCTAACCCCTCCCCATGTGGACACAGCTCCTATCCTAGAAAAATATATAAACCATGGTGCAAACATAACTTCCAGCGCAAATGTTTAGTCCTGTTACATGGAAAACAAACGTTAACAATTATCACGTGGGTTCCACCGGAGGTTTGGATCACTATTATGGAGACTGCGTATTGTTGGGTCATGTGCCCAACACTAACTATCCTATTTATTGCTAACAGTTATTTCGGCGGTTATCCTGCTATAAACAGTTGGACAAACGCACATTTTGGAGCGGATTTTCCAAATTTAACTGCAGTTAAGTGTAGTGCTCCATTTTTAGTGGAGTTGATTTAGGGGTAACTGGACAAAAGTTGTTTAAGCTCTATCTTGAGCTAGATTCATCCATTATGAGAGTGTGAATAGTCAATTTCAACTATCTTAGAAATTCCAAACTCATTTATGAGGGTTTCAAACCCATCATAGGGATTACGAGTGTGATTTTGCATCATATAAGTTCTAGGGGCCACTAGGGCCACTACGTGCCAACAACATAATGAGGCCTAGCTAGGGAAGCTAGAGGCCTTATTTAGGAATACAATAGTAAATTTCGGATGTTTCTGACATTTTGGAAATAATGGTGTGTTTTTTAGAGCCATTAGAGGACTTTCAAAGGCCGATATTCTTAAGGGAAGTTCCAATGTCTAGTAGGTACCAATAGGAGACTGAGGCGTATCCAGAGCATCCAGTATATTTTCTCATCAAAATAGTAGTCTATTATGGCCATTTTGAACCTTATTAATCCATTAGAGGTATTGGAAGAATATTTTGAAGACTTATGAAGGTCGATATGCTTCAGAGAATTTTTCAGTGAACCGAGAGCCAAGGGGTGCCACCAGGTGTTGGAGGCATAACCGGAGTAGTCGGAGGCCAATTTTAGTAAATGAATAGTATATTCTGACAATTTTTGACATTCTGAATCCAATGAAAGGATTTTCAGAGTCATTGGGAGAATTATGAAGGTCTAGATGCCAGAGGGAATTTTTGGGCAGCCCAGGGCCAAGAGTGGATGGAGGCCTAGATTGGGAAGCTAGTGCTCATTTGGAGCGAATGAATAGCCTATTTCAGATTAATGATGTATGTTGGAGATAGTAGAAAATTTTTAGGGATAGGAAATGGATTCTGAGGGATTTAGCTTCAAAGAGAAGCTCGGGGAAGCTTAAGGGCATCGACTCAAGGAGTCAATTCTAAGGGAGCCGAGGTTCATCTTCAGAAATATTTCAGCTATTACAAGGGTATGATGATATTAAAAACCCAATGTTACAGCCAAAATAACCATTGGAGTTAAGTATTTACTTGTAAAATAATTTATACATCACAATCGCAAAGACCCAAGTCATTTGACAAAGGCTCAAGGAGACGTAGCCCACGCGATTTGAGTGAACTCCTATATTAAATTTGATGTTATGTGTTGATGCTTATTTGCTACACTTTATGGTTGTTGCAAATTATTAATATCATCAAAAAAAAAAATTCTTAAAGCACTTAAATAGTTAAAAACAACATACACCTGATTCAATTATAAAATTCTGCACAGTCATGTATAAGCAAGAAATTTTATTTTTTTTAACTTAGTGGGAGGTTATTTTGCATAAGAATTTCAAGTAATCCACCCATTTTTAGATCACTCTTTCAATTCCTTTAGCTTTTGTAAGTTCTCTTTTCATCTTTTATTACTATCACCTTTATGTAAGGGAAGTGTCACACCTAATGAAAGGTAGTCAATTGGGCATTATTGAAGGGAAGCTCTTGTGCATTCACATCTACCAATGTTTCCTATCTATCATAGAGACATGGATAAGAATAATTCCCCAAGTCTTTAGCATTATTTATTTAGTGTCGTCACTTGTGTCACAAAGTGTATCTTAAGTGTCACACTTGGAGGTAAGTGTTGTTCTTTTGTCGTTTCGATAGGGACATGATGATTTGGGGTGGTAAATGCTTCATCGTTGAGGGTTTTCTCATCTATAAGTGCATGATCATGTTGAAGTCAAGCTATGTCTCCATATCTCTACTCATTTATCCCACACGTTGTCATTTTCCAAGGGTAATATTCCTCGATCAACCACCCTCTGGTCTGTGCCCCTGAACTTGTTGGGCACAACCTAACTTGGCCTAGATTTTGGAAAAGAATCTGCATCTTCTCGGGTGGAATGCACAGTGGAGCGTGCATAAAATCATATTTTTAGGAAGTAAATATACCACGTGGTGTCGGTTGAAGCCCCTATTTGTTGTAATAGTGCACAATGTTTAAGGGATCAATGGTTTTGGGACCATAGTTTCTTATTTTATGGAGTCCATGGTATTTGGACCATGGTATTTTGACGATGTAATCCTACAATGTAAGAGTATATATAGGATAAAATTATAACAAGAGAAGTGTATTTTTGTGATAGATAAGTATGTCATGCTCTATAATTTGTAGTGAAGGGAAGGCTCTTCTTTGTAGCTGAGTGGATAGAGGCCTAGAGAAGATTCTACAAATTAGCATGTACACAATGTGTATATTAGTGTGGAAGTCAAGAACTGGTTGTATACAAAGATTCATTATAATAAGAAAAAAAAATTGGATGGTATTTTTGTGTTATTGTGTGATTTATGTAAATATTTGTTTATTGTCTATTGTAGAGTAGTAGTTATTTCAGTTTCATTTTACTTCAATGTAATAATGGTTTATGTGTTTATATGAAATTTTTAAGCGATTAATATAATGTGGTGAAGTGATTTATAAGTTTTAAGTGAAATATAATATAATATTATCACGTCTCTGAGTCCCTCTAGGCCACATAAACCTGGTTCTACATCCACCATAGTCACTTTGGGTGAGACCGTGATCTGCTTGCAGGTTTTTGTTGAAAGGGCCAGTGATAAGGCTTTTTGCTAGTGTGCAGTATAGATCAAACCTGGGTCAACACAAACGAAGCCAAAAAAAAAAAAATTTTGTTGGGGTCAGGATATTTTTGAGGGATATGTGAATGTGGCACCCATCGAAGAAAGATATTCAAGAATCGATAGTCCTGAAAGAAGGAGAATTTACAGATCAAGAAAACATAAATCCTTGTCTGACATACGAAGCACGGTTATAGAAGTATATATTTACAGATCAATACATCATTTTATTTGCTTATTTTCCTATTGAGATCTAAGAGTGGATAATGATTTTGACCAAAATGAAGAATTTTTCTAAGGCTAGAGAACTTATGGTGTGGAATTTTTAACTAATACAATGACTCAAGAGAATTGAAAATAGGATTTCGAGGGATATCGATTTTTGTATTGATAACATCTTGGTAGGTTTCATTACTGAGTTCGTAGAAGACTCAACTGTGTCCTACAGTGAAGGAGAATGACGATTCTTCAAAGGACCGGGAGGTAAGAATACAAAGACTTGAAAAGTTGGATTAAAATGCCTCTATGTTAAAAGGGATTTCTACGGATGTAATCATATTTCTAGTTTACTTATGTTTGGAAGAATAATTAGGGGAATTTTGAGGTTAAAATGGGCCTCCTAAGGAAAATATAAAATAATATTAGATTACATAATCACATTTTAGAGAGAAAAATAGAAAAAACTGCTTTTTGAGCTCGTATTTTCAACTTATCTCCCTATGGGTTTTCTCAAATTTCAAGCGTGAACACTCGCTGGATGCATAATTTTATTCCCCATCCAAGGAGGACTCATTTTGCATACTTTTATGGACCCTTCTACATGAAAAATGGTAAATACATTACAATCATGATTGCAATCACGTTATTTCATGTATTTTTCATTTTTCATGCAGTAGGGTCAGTCGAAAGTATGAAACATGGGTATTCCTAGGATGAGGAATTAAATTTTGCATCCAACAAGTACTCCTGCTCAAAATTTGAGTAAAACCTTATGTAGATAAGTTAAGAATACAAATTGAAAAAGTAGTTTCATTATTTTATTATTTTTTAATACTTTTATTAAATTACCCCAAAAATGGTGAATCATCCCCCATGGTTGACATCGTCACCTTGAATCCTATTGGTTCTTATAAATTTTATTTTGGTTGTACACTTTTCTTAGGAGGCCCATTTTAGACCTCAAAATCTCTCTAACGAGAGAATAAATTTGAGCTAGAGATCAATGCAATGTGAAGTGGAAAGAGATATAGAGTAGGTACCAGAAAGAGACCTCATGAAAAATACTCGAAGAAATTTTTGGAAACATATTATGCTCGTCTTTTGAGTGGATTTAAAAGTGAAAGAGAATAAAGCCACCTTGATAACCTTGGGGTAACTTCACAGTATTCTCCCTCCCAGCCTGATATTTCGCAGAATCCATAATCTAGTAATATCTAGGGTGTTTGTGGTTTTCCCACTCTCGTTACTCCTCCTACCCCAAATCCCCCTCCCCCTGCCCCTCCAAGAAGAGGTATGGCTAATGATATTAAGCTGCTCATTTCCAAAAGACCTAGATTCTAGGATCCATAACAGTTTTGGTTTTTATCTGAAGTTGTGTGGACAATGAAGCAAATGAACACAAAGAATATAAAGAATGTGTAGCTCATTATTATGATGCTAGATAAAGACTTGACATGGTATATGAACTATTCAAATAACAAGAACATAAAATTTGTAGATATTAAAAAAATAATGGTAAGAGAGTTCAAGAAACCAAAGTGTAAGTCGAGTGCATCACTAAGTTGAAAGAGATCAAAGAGAAACCTATTGAGTATGTTTAGGTGTTTGATGAGAGATTTAAGTTGTCATTGGATCAGGTAAGCTTCGACATAGTTCTACAACAATGTCAATAATAGTTTATAGTTTCACTGTTGCGGCATATCATATTTCCATTGACGCAACAAAATATAGGAACTCAAGACGAAGCTTTAGAGATTACAATGAAACTGGAAGCTTTTCCTATAAGAGATACTAATGTCGGCATGCAACAGATCCAAAATTAGTAGGAAAACCTAACCCTATAGATATAGGACATAAATAAATGAAAATAAGCTAGAGAAAAAGTGTGGTGTATGAAGTGCAAATCACAATACCCTATATTCGAGGATTACATGGCCGATGGAGCATTGACTCCCTAGAATGCAGGATCTAGCATGTGGTGAGAAATACGTAAGGCTACAGGACATCATCATTCGAAATATTATTACTTGTTACAGAAATATGTACATACTTTGAGGAATCTATATTTCAAATTCCGTAAATCATTAGGACATGATGAGAATAATTGTCGGGATTAGAACCTAATGTTGGAGCGCAATGTTGATGTTTATAGAATGCAAACAAAAGATCATGGACATGAGGAAATTTGATACTGCATTGGTCAAGGAGGTTACCAAAAAATAATTCGAGGTGGTGGAGTTGTTCAAGGATGTGAACTTATCATTTTCTATAATTGCGACTAGCCAGGTCATTCTGCGAGAGGCTTGCAGAACCCTAAAATGACATGTAAGTACTATAAATCCTTTGACCATGTAATTGAAGAATGTACTATACTTATGGAAAAAATGCTAGAAAATAGGAATCAATAGTTGACACAAAATATTCAAATGATGTATGATGAAAGGAGGGCTGATTAACCTTGAATTAGTACTAGAAGTGCAGTTATGAGAGGTAGGGATAAAGCGGATGAAAAAAAAAATTTCTAGAAGTCTATGGGTAAGAAAGACTCCTCAGAAACCTCCTTCTTTTTATATTCATAAATAAAAATAAGTATTTATGGAAGAAAATTGAAGTTCATGGATGTTGGAATTTCGACCTCTAGTGCACAACCCAAGCTCGATCATAGAAGTAGCTACGACAACTGGCCATATTCGATACATGAACGAGCTCCGACATAGGATGATGCTCTAGGAAAGACCCAGATTCCGTAGAACATATACATATTTTAAAGTATTTTATATAGAATTGTATGAAATTTTTAAGAGATGAAAAGGTTGAAAAAGGGCTGCAGGAGTTGACAGATTCTTGTGCATCCAAATAAAAACTGTGAAGTGAGATGTTTATAATCAATAATTTGCATGGACATAAGACAGTTGAATGAGAAATGAGGTTTATTGCATAGATAAGAGAGTATCACGTGGATCAAGTTATTTTATATCTAGAATATGATTCTAATGTATTGACAAAGAAGAGCTAGGAATTGATGGGTAATATGAAGCTACAATGGTCACCTATTCAGTTAAGGATGGAAAATTAGCAGAAGATATTCCATTTGGGAATATTACCAGGTGTCACAGTGGATATTGAAGGAATTCATACTATTCTCATTTTGACGTAATAGATATTATCGATGAGAGTAACCATTATCCTGCATTTCTTGAACTTGATTGGGAATTTGACAATATGTCCATAACTAATCTATGAAAGAGAGAAATAATATTTGAAGGAAACCATATGAGAGTAATTTTTCACTTGGATCCATCAAAAGGAGTAAGGTACACAGACCCATTCAAAGACGAATACTACACAATAGACATAGACAATATCTATCAAATGATAGCGAAGGATCGAGATTGGTTTAAGCCTACTGCAAAAGGACAGTTGAGTTGCGAGAAGGATAGTTCTTGTACCTGACACTTAGAATAGGAGTTGGAGAACTAACAAAATAGGTTGCATGAAGTATCCACAAATCATTTTTTAAGAGTTACTAAATCAGTTTGCTGTATGATATCTCACGTATGTAACTAGCCTTCTTACAATAACTTAGGTGATGTAAACACTTTTCTTAATTATTATGAAGAAAAATTTCCATAAAATCAAATTTTTTCAACCTTGGATATAGCCCTAAAATATAACCTAGCTAGATGGTGGAATGCACACAAGGAGAATATATCATTTTCACAGGAATGTCGAAGTATTATGTGCGTAAGGTTTGGAAAGTTAAATAAAAAGATGGAGATAAGATATGATGGTAAAAATAATCCTCTGAGGGATATATAGCTATGCACCACAACATGGAAGGAGGTTCCACAACAAGAATTGGTTCATGGATTTATTCATGCATTAGAGACAATCCCTAAGAATTGGTACCTAGAAACAAAGTTATGACATGGTCTTGAGAAGATGGAAAACATGGTTGATGGCTTCATATTAATATTCAACTTTGAGGAAAATTTACCATACATAGAATTTACCTTCAGATAGTCAAGAAAAGGATCTTTGAGAATGTCACCCCACTAACATGGCATAAATCTGATTGAGCTGCACATATAGAAAATTCTAGAGTGCTATAACCTAACCTCAAATGAAGAAGAAGATCCATGAAACATCTATATCATAAAGTCAGAAGGATACCATCAAGTAATTGGACATGACAAAGAGATACCATACATTTCAAAGCCATTGAAAACCAATAAGGTAAACATAGGATGAGAGAATGAACCCAAGTTTGAAACAATAGAAGATTACTATGATGAGTAGAGAATCAGTGAAGTTATAGAGTTACTTCATGAATGTCAACAATTGTTTCCCGCCTAGTTTTTAGATATGAAGGGTATAACCAGAGATCTAAGAGTCATGAATATTCCCCTTAAGCCTGATATGAATCCGGTCAAAAAAATACCTTACAGATGAAACCGAATTATAACAAAGAAGTGAAAGAAAAACTTGATAAGTTGATAGCAGCAGGAATTATTGAACTTGTAGAATAGTCAGAATGGGTAATTCCTATGGTGGTGCAAGAGAAGGAGACTCAATGAGAGATTTGGATTTGTGTTGATCTGAAAATTTTTAATGAAGAATGGTTACATGATCCCTTCCCTACCCATTTCATAGATGTAGTAATAGACAATGTAGGAGGTCACGAAACTTACTCATTTACAAATGGATTCTCAAGTTACCATTAGATTATAATTTCACCTGAAGATCAACATAAGACCAATTTTTCTACCAAATGGGGCTCATATCGATACACAGTAATTACTTTTGGATTAAAAAATAACCCTACTATATATATTAGGGTGGTGGCTACATATTTTAAGACATCCACAAGTTTTTGGAAGTATATTTTGATGATTGGACAATATTTGAATTGTTGAGAATACATTTTGGAAGATTAACACTTATGATCGACACATGTAGACAATATCATATCTCTTTAAACATAAATAAGTGCACATTTTGTGTACCTTTTGGCATATTTCTGGGACATATTCTCTTTAATCAAGGAATAATAGTGGATCCTGCTAAGGTAGCTATCATTGTGAACTTGCCTCTACTTAAGACAACAAGACATATTTGTACTATGTTGGGACATACTGGATATTACAGGAAGTTCCTCAAGGGGTATGCACATATCACTGAGAATATGGAGAAATTTATGAAGAAGTATGTATCTTTCCAGTGGAATGAAGAATTTCAAAAGATCCTCGACATATTGAAAGAAAAAATGGTAGTTGCACCTATACTTTTTTTCTCTGATTGGAATAAGGAAGTCCATGTACATGTGGATGCCTCTCGTATATCTTTGGGAGTGGTGATGGGACAACCTGGTGCAGGAGAGGTTGATCATCCTATATATTTTCCATGTACAAAGTTATGTATAGTAGAAAATAATTACGACAATATAGAAAAGGAAGCGCTTGTTGTGGTGTATGCGTTGTGGATGTTTAGACATTATTTGTTGGGGTCACACTTTAAAATGTTTAGATATCCTTATGCACTTAATTATTTGGTTAATAATCCTGTTTTAGAGGGAAATATTTGCAGATGGTTGTTTTTATTCTAGGATTATGACAACGAGATCATTGTTAAACCAGGGATACTAAATGCAGGACCTCACCATAGGTCGAAACTAGAAACATGAGAAGAACCAACCAAGATATAGGATAACCTCCCTAATGCGTATTTATTTGCAATCACAGTGGAAGATGACCATTTTGGAGAAATTTTAGACTAACAGTGCCCATGAAATTTTCACATAACTTCCATGTCATAATATGTAAGCCAATAAAAATACTTTAAATTTTAAAATAGGTACATGTAATTATTTTGGAGGGAATAATTTCAATGTTTTCATTGAAAGGGCCAGAATATTCATAGTTCCCTGTAGTAGCCTTGGATGTTGTGAAGTCGTGTGGTATGCCTTGCTATGGTATACCACTAAACCAATGCATAGAAACAATACATCATATATATATATATATATATATATATATATATATATACCTACACATGTTGTTGAGCCAACACCCTCACCTTTCATTGAGCTTATAAAAGCAGTATAACTATATCATGATGTTTAAGGATGACTTACACAAAATTTCTATATAGGCTCGCAAGGACACAACGAAGACATGGCATCCTTTGCCATATTTAATTAAAAAATACAATATCCTGGTAGATATAGAACAATTTCCTAAGGAGTGGATGACTGTGCTAGAGACAGAGACAAAGGATTCTTCGACACAGAAGGATATGATGCAGCATGGGTAACTGAGCGGCAGGGAAAATGATGAGAAAGAGGTAGAACAAGATGAGCAACAAAATGAGGGTCACCAAGATGATATTGGAGGTTTCGAGCATAACAAAGAGTATGAAAAGCCAGAGATAAACCCATCTGTTGTAGAGAAGAGGAAGGCAAGCGTTGAAGCTTCCGAAAGAAGAAAAAATAATTAAAAGGAAGATAAGATAAAGGACATAACACCATTGGTCCTCATTTATGGTATATATATATATATATATATATATATATATATATATACCTACGCATGTTGTTGAGCCAACACCCTCACCTTTCATTGAGCTTATAAAATCAGTATAACTATATCATGAAGTTTAAGGATGACTTCCACAAAATTTCTATATAGGCTCGCAAGGACACAACGAAGACATGGAATCCTTTGCCATATTTACTGAAAAAAGGCAATATCCTAGTATATATAGAACAATTTCCCAAGGAGTGGATGACTACGCTAGAGACAGAGACAAAGGATTCTTTGACACAGAAGGATATGATGCAACATGGGTAACTGAGTGGCAGGGACAATGATGAGAAAGAGGTAGAACAAGATGAGCAACAAAATGAGGGTCACCAGGATGATATTGGAGGTGATGAGTATAACAAAGAGTATGAAAATCCAAAGATAAACCCATCTGTTGTAGAGAAGAGGAAGGCGGGCGCTGAAACTTATGAAAGAAGAAAAAATAAGTAAAAGGAAGATAAGATAAAGGACATAACACCATTGTTCATTATTTATGGTGACCTCGATCAGATTGGGAAAAAAATCCTAGAAGTAACAACATAATCAAGGAACACGCTACAACATCGCTACAATGCACTTCTAATAGGTGTCAAGGAGTGCATTTCAGAACTAAATATATTGGCACAGATAGCTAGATAATGAGTATAGCCAAAGGAAAGGCTTCGACAAGAAAGACTAGTAGAGCCCACGCTTAGGGTGTGAATAGCGTAAATACTTTCTAGAGCCCTGAATTTTTGAATCTGCCAAGGTATAACAGTAGGAAAAAGGATGGAATTATGTGAACATGAACATCAAAGTAGTGCCACTTGAGATGTTACATGAGTTGCATCAAGAAATCATAAATGAGATGAATCAGTGCGAACAACTCACTTAAAATTTGAACATTCACGTACAGCGAGAGAAAGCATCGCTGAAGAAAAAGCTTTCCCAGGTGATCCCAGAGAAGGATGAAGATGTACAGGAGAAACAAAATTTGAAGAAGGTGGTCAAAGAAACATGTCGTGAAGTTTCAGACATTAAAGTTTGAGAAGAGATGCCAATAGAGGAAAAGGTCACAAAACTCGATATTGCATTAAAAAATTAGAATAATAAGATAGTGGACGTACAATTTTAATATGAGATAAATATCAATGAGATCCAAATGAAGCTACAACCAGCCACACCACAAAAATTATGAGAGCATAGGGAGACAGACTTGAAGGTTTGAGAAGTCAACATCTCTACAGTATTGGCAGACTGTGGAAAGTTGTTGGATGATATTTTACAGATTCATACTTTGCTACAGTAGAATCCAAATGTGCAGAAGCTACAAGAGGATATTTAGCAAAAGCAACAACAGTTAGAGGAGATTTGGGAAATTGTGAGAACCGTACCAATCTCACTTAAGCTTACATAAGTCAATGAGGGAAATTCCCTCCAGAAGAATATAAAGCAGTCAAGGAAGGAAGAGAATATTCGAACAAAGAGTACTCATCCATGGTAGTATGAGGTAGTACAAATATCTCAAGAATTGGACGAGAAGCTTCAAGAGCTTCAATGAAGAGAGTATGAAGTGATTGAGAAGGATACAAAACTGGTGATAGAAGCACTATTGGAAGAAGTGTTCAATGAAGGAAAGGAGACCAAATACATTATATAGTATTTCAACAATGGCAACTATAGCATTATAGAAACGATTAGAGGAAAATTGGTTAAGTGTCTTGGCACGAGTCACATGAGAGTGTAGGGCACCTGTTGGTTGCAACCCAACTTGGCCTATATTTTGGCAAAGAATCTACATCATGTGGGGCAGAGTGCGAAGTGGAGCACATAGTGGAGCATATTAGGAGAATGTAAATATACCACATAGTTTTGTAAGGGATTCGGGGTGGGTTGAAGCCCCTCATTTTTGTAAAAGTGTGCAATTTTGTAAGGGAACAATGGTTTTGGGACTATAGTCTCTTGTTTTAGGGAGTCCATGGTATTTGGACCATGATATTTTGATGATGTAATCCCACAATGAAATATTATATAGAGGATAAACTAATAAGAATATAATAATATTTTTGTGATCGATAACAATTTTGTGATTTGTAATTTGTAGCGAGGAGAAGGCTCTGCAGCTGAGTGCAGAAAGGCTTAGAGAAGAGTATGCAACTTAGTGCAAGTTGAGAACTGGTTGTATTCAAAGATTCATTATAATAAGCAACAACTTTGTGGGATTTATTGTGGTTTTCTTGTGTGATTGATTTATATATTTTCTTATTCTCTGTTGTAGAGTAGTAGTTCTTAGAGTTGGATTTTACTTCAACGCAGTAATGGTTTATTGGTTTATATGACATGTTTAAGTGATTAATCTGACGTGAAGAAGTGATTTATAAGTTGTAAGTGAAAGATAATATAATAGTACCACATCTCCAAGTACCTCAATGGTGTGGAAACCTACTTGTGCATCCACCCATAGTAACTTCAGGTGAATATTGGATCTTCTTGTTGGTCATTAGAGAAAGGCCTAGCAATCAAAGGTTTTGTTTGTGCGTAGTATACATCAAACCTAGGTTAGCCCAAACAAAGCCAACAGAACTGCACATTGATGAGCACCATCATTAGGTATATCTTCAGGGGTTAATTGTCACCTTTTTATCCTTATTAGTCTCTCTTTCTCACATTTAATTACAGTATGGTCATATGTTTCTTAGTGTAGATGGTGATTAAGGTTTGGCATACTTCGAATGCCTAATATGTTTAAATGCAAGATAATCACAAAGATATGGAATTTTTGTTGATTGTGCAATAAAATCTTGATGTATACAACAAGGCGATATTATAGAGGTTTTGAACACCTCCTTAATTCCTAAAGGATGCCAAAGGATCCTCGAGATTCCCTCCAACAACTTGAAATAAAAGTAACCCAAGTAAATGCAAGAGAAAGTGAACCAAAGCTCCACTTCTCTTACAGTCAAACAGGTCAAATCACCTACTTTTTAGGGAGATATTGCTAGCTACCATTTAGGTTAAATAGAGCAAAGCAAGAGCTCATTACAATTCAAATTTTGGAAATAGTTAGGAGATTGATAGCTATTGTAATAGAAACTTCATGGCTATTTAATCATACTATTTATAGAATAAAATGAGTAGTTAGTTTATACTTAACTGATTTAGTTTTAGAGAGTTTAGATTGTGGTTTATGGTCCAATCCATTAGCCTTAGTCTCTCTTGTGTATTTATTGTCACTTTCCATGCCACTGTAGGTAGTTTATTTCATGTGTTGTAGTTAGTTTTCTTACATTTATTTATTTTTTGTTTAGTTTTCTTCGATTTCATGTTTTTTTAGTCAGGCTCTTATAGATCATGGTACCACAACATATAAAATTCAAATCTATGTGTCAAATACTGCCTCTATCACCTCTATCATTGAATCTTGAGGAGGGAGGATCTTCGCCACAAACCCAAAATTTATTTTAGTTTATGATTTCTTGGAAACGATAGATAGGTGGTTGCATTTCTGATGAACATGCTATGAATGTTGAGATATTTTTCTAATTAAAATGTGTAGGTAGGTTTTATTATTAAATTTCACTCATCCTTTCCACCATTTTCATCATAGATTTGTCAATGTTAATTGCATGAACGGGTAGTTTTATTGCAGGTTTGATTAGAGAAGCAGAGGAGGTATCCACCAACATCCTTAGCTTCAGTTTCCCCCCACCACTAACCTACTTTAAAAAATATCCCCTTCAGCCCTATTTTTTGAGATCTTCACCACAACATCGACAGGCACCTTGGAGGTTCAAGACAGGCTTTGAAAGAAGTTGTGATATTGGCCAAGGGGTTGGCCACCTTCAATCCACTTAATTCCACCTTCATACCACCTTTCCTAACCCTTTCCTCATCATTTATAGCCTCAAACTACCCTTGACCTATTTGTTAAAGAGTATTAGGAAAGCTTGTAGCACTACAGGAAACCCTAGAGTATATCCTATAGCGATTCCTGTCAACCACTTCTTCAACCCAAAAACCATCTCTAACTTCACATAGACCTAAAACAACCTCCAAGATTCCTTCAGCTATGAATCCATCAGTTCAGGACCTTCTTAAGCAACCTCAACACTTCCTTCTTTTGCTACAAAACAGAGTATTTACAAGCATAGTTATCTCATCAATAGACGCCTTGTTAGAGGATAGTAGTCAAGCATGATGTAGTTAAAGCTTAATCAGCCATTTTTCCCAACAATGACTTCTTAGATCAGTTTCCCTTTCTGCAAGTTTAATTCAACAATTTACTTCATGATAGCCACTCAGTTTAACTCTATTTCTTGCTTTAGGCTAATTATGGATTTCCTTTCTCGCAAATAGCTAGGTGTGTCCCTATGCTTTAGACTAGTTTCTTTCTTGGTTATAGATTAATAGTCTTGAGTTATTTAGAGTCTTAGTTTTCATTCAAAAGTGTGACATCCTAGCAGTAGCACACCTTTGTAGGACTAAGAAGATGATGGCATGAGTGGAATGCATCTGGCATGTTTATAGCACTATCACCTCCAAGTTTGTACGAACCCCTGGTTGATAAAGTAAAGTAAAGTAGCCTCTGCAACTTGTAGCACTCTTAGTGCAATACCACAGCTCACCAAATTTTGGCTTCGTTTCTGAGGAGGTGTCTAAGTGAATGCTTTGTTTTTATTTTAGCATTATTTTCTTCTTTTCTTTTACATTCAGTTTCAAAATATTGAAAAATAAAAAAACAGTTTGACTTTTATGCTTAGTAAGAGTATGGATAACCCAGGCAAATTTTTACCAAAAAACCCCATATCCCCACACACTCACCCTTCACTCTTCTCCAATGACTGTGAGGTTGAACACACCATATTTGAGTCTCTTGAAAAATTTGAAGAACATATTCGATAAAAATAATAACTTGTGTCACCTGAGGAACCTTCTTCACCAATTCAAGCCATCATTGAGACTGGAACCTAAGGAGCATTTACCATTAGAGAAATAGATGGGGAAAATAGGATGAATAACATCAGTCCCTCAACCCATCCATATCTCCATAGAATTAACTCCGAGGATCCTAACACCTTCATGTTCAAATTTGTCGTTGTCTGCAGGACCTATGACTATTCCTCAAATGACCAAAAGTTGAAACTATTCCCTTCCACCCTCAAGGATGCAACCTTGCACTAGTTCATGGGTTTTCCTAAGAACAACATCACTACCTAGGCACAGATGCAATATTCCTTTAACAAAAAATGCATGGACTACTATAGATCCAAATAAACTAAGGAGGAAAATGTTAGGATGACTAAAGGACCTGATGAATCCCTAGAGGATTATGCAGAAATATTCCAGCTAAACTAAAAAATATCCAACCGCATCCTTGATCCCGGATTACTTAAGCTGGTACTTCTCTGAAGGGTCAGGGAGGAGGTGATATAAACCCTTAATATTCCATCAGGAGGAGATATATACCAGCTTCCTTACGAGGACATCAAAATTTTCTTTAGGAATCACTCTAGGGTAGTTAGAAAGAAAGGGAGAGCTAGCCAAAGCATGACAAACACCCCTTCCTCTTCTACCTCCATCAAACATGAGATTGGAAATATTGTGGAGGACTTTAAAATTGAGATGTTTCAAACCTTTTGTCTGCAAATGGATGCAATGCAGATCAAGAGGAAGTGAGAGGAAGCAGAAAGTGTCTTGCCTATATTCTTCCCTCGATGTACTAGAAAACAACCATGGAACGAATTCCCACTAAATGTCAGAGAGCTTTTATTAGTCCATGAAGAGAATTATGTCACCAATAAATGTCCCTCCTTACTTGGGCTCAAAGTTGTATAGCAAGGTGGGGAAGTAGGACCAAAGCATCTTTGCTTCAAAAATTAGAGAATGCCTCAAGGGCCTTGGTCATATCAGTAGGGTATGCAAGGTGCACCTTACACCTATTATCATACCAATCATAATGCACTTAAGTAATCTTGGTATGATATCACCCCTAGCCTCTGAACCAACCATTCCAGCAGTATATTCCTCAACCACCTAATTGGAGCAACACATCACAAGGGTGGAGGCCCCAACATAATCTACTACCTTCCTTACTACATCCACCCCAATGTCAACCTTAACTCACCCATTTTTCTTCACCCAAGATGCCTCAGATACCTTCACAGCCCAATCCAAACCTGAACAACAAGGAGGCACAATAGGTTTAAATTAGAGAGACATCCTATCCAGCTTATGTTCTGAATAATCCTAGAAAATCATACTCCATATCCACCTTCAGAGTTTGAGGAGGAAAAGGAAGAGAGTAAAACTCAGATCCAACAACCTCCTTTTATTGAGCTCTTCATCCACTCTAGTCAACACACCCCTAAAGAGATTGTACTTCTGGGAGAACTGAAAATTTTGTGTGTGAAAATACCCCTTCTCTAGGCCATTATGGATGTTTCTATTTACATTAGGATCATCAAGGAATATTTCTTTAATAAACCTAGGAGAAATAATAAATATAACCCCACGATCAATGTAATAGGACATATGTTCAACTTAATGTTGGGAAGGGTGATCTTCCCAAAGTATCTGGACCATAGTAGTCTAGTTATGGATGTACACATAGATGGTGTCACAGTACCTAATACTTTAATTGACCTTAGGTGTTCCATGAAATTAATGACCAATGAAACTATTCTTAAACTCAATCTCCAAAGGAATTTGAGGAAAATCACGACAGTTTAACAACTTGCAGACAGGTCCATAGTAGCTTCGGAAGAAAATGTTGAGGATCTTATGGTTTTAATTGAATCCTAGGAGTACCCTACATATTTCCCAGTCCTCTAGCCAAAAACCAAGTTTAATGGATAGCCTCTCATTTTAAGATGAACTTGGTTAGCCACTGCCGATGTTTACATTAGTTGTCGAGCTAGAAACATGACTCTAAATAATGGTCTGTTGCCTAAACAGTTGGTGTTATGTCCTCCTACCCAGCCTTCCATTGACTAGGACCTACCTTTGTGGTTGGAGGATGAAGAAGAAGAAGATGAAATATATAGAACTAATCCCTATCCCTTTTGTACCGTATATTTTGTACTTAGAGGGGGGCAACTTGATGAGGATGAACTCATCGACCAGATCATTCAAAGCCACCCAAATAATGACTGTCCACTTGATCACCAAGTCAAAGAGTCTGAAAGATACCCTTGGATGGAGTTGCACTCAGTTGATTCCACCTCTAAAACCACTAAATATGTGTAATTTAGCCCATCAAAATCTCTAAAAATTAACTCATCGCTCTCAATGAATGAAGAAGAGAAGTTATGCCAGCTCCTGAAAGAGAACCTTTATGCATTTTCTTGTGACTACGAACACATAAAAGGGGTGCATCCTTAGGTTTTCACACATCATATCTACATTAAAGAAGAATGAAATCCTATGCACCAACCCTAAAGGAGGATGAACCCATATCTAAAGGACATAGTCAAGGAAGAGTTTCATAAATGATTTGATCTAGGTTTCATCTATACCATATCTCACAGTGAGTGGGTGTCTCCTCTTGTCCTAGTCCCAAAGAAGAATGGGAAATGGAAAATCTAGGTTGACTACCACGAACTAAAAAAAGCCACTAAGAAGGGCCATTTACCCTTTCCCTTTAAATATCAAGTCATTGATGGCCTTACATGGAAGAAGTTCTTTTATTTCCTAGATGGGCTTAGTGGGTATAAATAGATCCTAATTCGTCTCGAAGACCAGGAAAATATTTTTTTCACATGTCCCTGGGGCACCTTCGCTTACAGAGTCCTTCCCTTTTGGTTTTTCAATGCCCCATCTACTTTCCAAAGGGCAATCATGAGCATCTTCTCTAAGCTAGTCCATGACTCTTTTGAAATCTACATCGACGATTTCACACCTTATGGGATGACTTCCAAGAAGCTCTCTCCAATTTCAGAAAAGTGATGAGAAGGTGCATCAAGATGCATCTCTCCTTGACTCTGGAAAAGTGTGAATTATTAAAAAGAGCAGGAGTAGCCTTGGGCAACTCAATATCAAGAACATGGATATAGGTAGACCTAAACAAAATCACTTTCATGAAAATTTTATGTGTTCCTCAAAAGCAAAGAGATGTCAAAAGCTTCCTAGGTCTTTTTGGTTACTATAGAAGGTTCATTAAAGACTTCGACAAATTAGCTTCTCTATTTTTTGGATTATTGCCCAAAGATTTTAACTTTTTCTAGTCCATTCTTTATCAACAAGCTTTTGAGCTCATTAAGGAAAATTTAACTATTTCCCTTGTTCTATGAGGTCCAAATTGGGTTTTTCCTTTCCACATCCACACCGATTCATGAGAAAACGTTGTAGGGTAGCTTTGGGGTAGCTAGAAGACAAATTAACCTATTCCATCTATTCCATTACGAAGAATTTTAACAAAGCTAAACTCATCTATACTGTGACAAAAAAGGATCTTTTAGCCATTATCCATTCCTTAAACAAATTTAGAAATTATATTAATGGTTATCATACATTTGTACATGCAGGCCATGCAGCCATGATCAGAGGCTCAGTATTTAGATAAAAAATTAAATTATCATAAATGATCCAAACTAGAACAACCATATAGAGCTATTCCCCAGGATTCCAGTGCAACTTTTTTTTATAAAAAACCAAGTTCGTATGAGTAAGTTATGGTTTGTTGTTTGTTTTCTCAAAATGTGCAGAATAGTGAAAGACTGATGAATTGGAACTCCAGTCAATGCCTCAGGAATATTCAAGGAATATTCTCCATATTTCAACTAGGGACATTGTGACAAGTGTTAGAATCAGATTCACCAATGTTGCTTAGGGAAGTTGAATTTTTTTCTCCTAATCGTAAGTTTGGAATTTATTCCATGGTGGATATTATATTAATGGTGTAGTTTCTAGGCTAATGTAGAAGGGCCACTTAGTGCAACTGGAGGCTGCCACGTGCCCTCTCCCATGGCAAGGTTGGATTTCATTTTAATTATATTCCAAGGTCAAATTCGGGTGCATATGTATTATTCCAAGGTCCAAATTCAAGTTTGAATGAAAGGCTGGAACCATAGTCATGGCGCAATATATGTATCGCATATATTATATCAAGAAATATTTTAAACGAAAGTTATTAACTATGATCTGAACCAAAATTATGTTCAGCAAAAATTTATGACCAAAGGGGCAGAGGTCAGGGTCGACCCCGCGACCTCCCA
Source organism: Pinus albicaulis (assembly GCA_034641835.2). Classification (NCBI taxonomy): domain Eukaryota; kingdom Viridiplantae; phylum Streptophyta; class Pinopsida; order Pinales; family Pinaceae; genus Pinus; species Pinus albicaulis. Next base: position 880,847,492 of record CM076583.1, on the reverse strand, counting down.
TAAATTAACGCCAACACCACCCAATGCACCATACCACAAGTCCTTATTAACTATGGGACTCTGCAACTATCTCAAGGTTGTAATGTGCCAAGTTGGGGGTTCGAAGGGGGCCAGCCCCACGGGTTAGCCCCCTACCACATGTTTGAGCCCCCAAAACCATGGCCAAATACTATTCGGCGGAATTTTAAAACAAAATTAAAACATGTTTAATCATGTTAATTCGTGGTTAACCCACGATAATCCATAGTTTGCGAGAAAGCGTGGTTAGTGCTAAACGTGCTATTAATCCAACTTTAACTCGCGTTTATCGACTACTAAGTGTGCACTAATCCTGGAGGAATATATAAAGGACCCACCAAATGTGGAGAGCCTCCACATTTAGTGTATTCAACTCGCGGACTTCCAACATTAGTGGAGAAAAACTAGGAAATTTCTTTTTTCCATAAGGGAGGCAATTTTTGACCAATTTTGGCTTAAGAAGAGTCATTCTTGGTATATTTGGATGTTTTGGAGCCATTAGAGTAGGTTGAAGAGGAAAAAAGAGACTATAAACAACACTTTTTCACAATTTAAGCTAATACAAAGGCGCACACTATGAAGCTAGACCAAGGAGATGTAACCCAGGAGGGGTGAACTCCATCATCAAATTTTTTTTTATTTGTATCTATTATTTGTGCTTGCTGTATATTTATATGCCACTACTCATCACTGAATTTCCATGCTTTTAAGTTCATGAAATACACTTAATATCATCAAGTTTTATTGAATTTTCAATCATAAACACATGTATAGACCCTATCATAAGAATCAAACGAAAGCACTTTCATGTTAATTATGGAATTGATATTAGCAAAAAATTAATTAAAAATAAATTTCAGATCAAGTTGGTATTAGATCACAAGGTTTCTAAAGGTTTATTTCCTTCTTTTCTTGAGATTGTGCAAGAAGGGTTTTGATAGTTCCAATTTTGTAATGCTTACAAGGTTGAAGCTGCAGACAGGAGAAGGGAATATGTTGGTTGTTACTCCTGAGATTAGGACAAGAAGAAATAGAGTTGAGGGAGCATCATATTCACCAAAAATTCCATTCAAAGCTGCACTTGAAGCACCTTAAGTTCTATCTCCAACAGTTGAGATTAAAGAGGTACAAATTGCACAAGAATCTTGTAATGTTTCAAATTTTTATGGAACATTAATTTTTGATAGGAGATGAATAAAATGGGTAGGGGACCTGTTATTTGAATTATTAGAGAATAAAAATCCTATAAATATGAAAGGGGATCATATTGGAGTTGGATTTCACACCTCCATGTGTGAAAGGAGGTTTTTGCATACATGCTTGGCCAAGGTTGAGCAAGTCAAACTGTGTTGGCATGAGTTGGAAAGCACTATGTGGGACAACATAGGAGGAAAGTTTCTAGATGGGGGAAACCCTAGCTCGAAGTAGGGCCCATAGAGGGAAGGCTCACTTTTTTAAAATATGAGCAAGGTAGCCATTGGGGACATCTTTGATCATTTTTACATCCAAGTCTTGGAGAATTGTTGCTGCCTCTTGCTGTTCAGTAGAGTTGTAGTGCCTTCGGGCATGAGGGAGTCCTATTTAGGAATTCCTCTCCTTCTTGAGTAGCTCATGAAGGATTTCAATCCATTCCCCATATTCAAGCATTCAATCCATAGCTTCATCCATCTACATCAGCACAGTTTCTGCAGTAGATATTGTGCAGTGTTGCTGGGTGTTGCTGGGGAGGTTTCCACACACCAGCCGGAGCTATTTTTCCAGTGGAGGGAGGCTCCATACTTTTGGAGATCATAAAAGGGGGTTTATGATTAGATCCCATCATCTTTGGCATTAGGCCAACCACATTCCATCATTGGTAGCGCAGTGCCTCTCTTAGACAACGTTTTTCTTGGTGCATATTTGATGTGAGGGATTAGCAGATTTTGGAGAGGAAGTCTTGGGTGAAAGGATCAGCCTTTCACTTCATATTTTCATTGGATAAGGGCTCTTCATATAAATAATTAGTTTCATCATTCTCCATTCATTTCCAGGTCTTACGTTGCAGCAGCTACTACAACTCCGGCATTTTTGTGTTATAGTTTTTCTGCATAGATTTCAGCCAATCCTCTTAAAGGATTGATGTTATGTATTTTCAGGGGTTGGGATCTTGCTCCCCCTTCTTATTTGAGCATACATTGATATATAATTGTATTTTTATCATTTATTTAGCAGTTCCTCTCTATAACTGCGCAGTCATGTCCTAGGGCTTTCTTTATGCAGCAACATTTCTCATGTTTCCTTGTACAACTTTCTTAAGGCTTATTGTGCCTTTCTTGAGTGATCATTTCCTCAACATGATATATATTTTATTGCTGCTATGATATAATATGATGTCCATTGTATTCTCCAGCATTTCATGTGTATATGATTCACTGCTATTTTCCATTTGATGTATTTGTTATTGCTGTAGCTGCAATGTTGGGGTTATCTGAAGAGATTCCCAATCTTGTTGTATTTCCCTATTTGGGATATTTTCCTTTGAAAATCACTCTATAGACAGAGTATGATAGTGGGCCAGGTAGCCTCTGGAGATAATCCTTCTTCATGAAGGAGAAAAATCTTGTAAATTCCCCTTTATTCTATCTCTGGAATAGATTTTCTTGTCGATTGACAATGTTTCTAAAAAAAGGACATTACATTGGTATCAGAGCATCGAACTGGCACAGCCTGTGAGTTCAATTTCAGAGGAGAATGATAAAGAAGATGAGCCTAGCCTCATCTAATTTTTTTGGAACAAAGAAGATCCTCCCTAAGGAGGAGGAGGAGAAAATGGGAGAAGAGGAAGGTCCATGCACTTCCTATTCTCTTGCAGACTAGCATGGGAGATGCTTGGATTTCCAGATCATATGCAAGAACCTGGGTGACTATAAACCCCATTCTATAGCATTCAAGGGAGCTACAGTGTTCCCACAGTCTATTCAGTGGATGGAGGAGAGAAGGCTCTGTAGAGAAGAATAAATCATAAGCAATGGGTTTCTATCGTCTACATTTGATGGGGTTACTTCAGCTAGAGCTTGGGAGAAGAAGTTGGAGGAATTTTATTTGTTGCATCCAGTGGCAGAGAAAGGAGCAGTGGAGATGGAAGCACTGCACATAGAGGAGGAAACCTTTTTTTGGTGGGTCAAACCATTGGTTCATTCAAGGGTGAGTTATTTTTCAGTCTTTGTTCAAAGGTTGATCCAAACCTTTGATGGAGAAAGCAAGAGAAGCTCACACCACCATGGGAGGAGGATTTCACCAACGCAACTACAGCTTTGGAGGAGCAGCCTTATACATCTATGGATGAGGTAGCCATTGCATTAGAAGAAGAAGCCATTGCAGCCACATAAGAAGGCCCCAAGATCCACCAAGGTATGAGTAAAGTTACACTTTCTATTTCAGAAAATAATCTAAGGATGGCGGAATTTCATATGAAGAGGTCCAAGGATCAAACCACAAGGCCACTTTAGGGCGTTATGTTTGCACTACGCTGTGCAAAGGGTTCAAGGAGGAGGAGAACCCTCATCCTTATACATATTTGATGATTTTCATTCAGCCTTCAAGGTGGGATTGTAAACTTTTGGAGGATGAAATAAACCATGACACCTCCATAGAGAATCATGAAACAATTTGTGAACCAGAGGAAGAGACAGCTACTACATCATCGAAGGAACCAGCAGCACTTTTGAACATGGATGGGGGGGATACATGACCTCCATCACATTTGTATCCTCATGGGTCCAAAATAGTCATGGGAAAGAGGCCTTTCTTAAGGGGTCTCCAAGGAGCTGAATTTAAAACTCCCACGAAATGCAAGGAGCACGAAAAGCAAGGAGAAAGAACTGATTTGGGAGAATGGTAGCCCTCATGGGAGGAGTACCAAAAGGATGGAAAAGTGATGGCGGGATACTTGCATCATCGAGTAGCATAGACTATGGATGCATGATCTTGATGTGATTCTCATATCATTCATTTTGTCTTCATCACATGAGTTGTATGATGGAAGTATGGGAGGGCAGTGAAATACTTTGTTCCTTTACTTAAGAGAGCAAGGGCATAATTGCTCTCATGCTTTTTATAATGATGTAGAAGGAGGAGATGGAATTATCTCCTTGGCCTTTGGTGATAGAGAGGTATTTCCACCTTGGGAGGGGCTTCTTATGTATTTTAGAATTATGAAAACATTTTTACAAAGAGCATGTCAAAGAATGGAGCTTGGTATTGATGACAACCTATGGGTATAGGCCAACAACATTGTCTCTTTGGAGCAGTGACCTATTGATGAAGTGTGCCTAGCAGAAGTGTGGTGGATCCATAACCCATAGGTCCCAGGATAATTTCATATCTATTACACTTAATGGAAAAAGAGGAGGTGAGATGGATGAGGTGGTAGATATATTATTATGCTACATTCTTCTTGACTTGGATTCCCAAGCATGAGAAGAAGGATCTTCTTGCAGCACCTAGTTCATTCCTCTTCATGGGAGCATGCCAAACAACTATCGAGGGTTCATTCATTGATCCATACATCATCTTACTCCCAGTATATGGTAAGAAATCTGTTTTACACTGGTTGATTTGTATACTCTTACCATAATTTTTGCAGTGCATGGCTCTACAAGAGGGAAAGCTTTTCAGATTTCTCAATGGACAAAATTGGGCCAACTTGTATGATGGAGACAGCCATCCGTTATATGGCCTTGGGCAAGTGTTTTATTTCATGTATGATCAGTTGATATACTCAGCCATTTTCTATTTATTAGTAGCTTTCATGACATAAATAGCTACTCATGTATGACAAAACAACTTGCCATGTGATTTTCTAAAGCAGCAGTTTGGGAAACCGCGCTGTCACTTTGGGGAAATTTTTGGTACACTATTGCAACACATGAAACCTTCAGAATTTTCCTTGTTATATTTTTTATCATGACTTCCTTGCTGATATGGATCATATTTGTACAAGAAGCATGATTAGGAAAAAGGCACATGAGTTGGATGTGTCTTCGAGTGAGAAAAACTCTCACATTTTCTGCAGTGCATGTTCTAAATGGAACGTGAGAGGAGGCATGGCTACAGCCACATATTTGCTCATTTGTGGGGAGGGCCATGGATTTGGTTATGATTATCCATCCATTGTATGTATATGGGCAGGTTTTTGACCTTATGTTGCTGATTCACTCATCTATTTTACTATTCAGTAGTAGAGGTGATATTCTTGTACAATACTTGCCATGCTATTTTCTGCAGCTGCAGTGGATGAGGTTGCATTGTAACCCTATGACGAATTTTTTTCATTTTATGCACATGGTATAACCTAGAGAAAACATTTCATGGGAGAATTCTATGGTGATCTTGTCCTATTCATCATAGATGACATGTCTTGGGCTGGCCGGATTATCATTGTTGAGAGAGGATCTTTGGAGGATTGCTCTTCATTTTGCCACTTGAGGGCAATATTTTTGCAGCCTAGGATCAGCATACACACTCCACACTTGTCATAAGTGGGGAAGAGGACAACATGGGGCAAGTTATAGTGCTTTCCATGATCATATTTCATCCCACCTTCATTTCTGGAGCTCAAGGTGGAGGGAGATTTTCCATGAGTTGCCTTGTTGAGAGGCAGCTTATTTTTATGATGAATGGCTTGGGGATGATAGATTCACAGGGGGATGATCAGTCCCATTATATATCAAACCTCATGCCTCAAGGAGGCCCTTGGACAACTCTTTGTTCCTTCATGGATATTATTTCTACATGACAACTATTTGGGAATGTTCACCCCATGGCTAGATTGCATTTGTTGGAGGGACAGTTTGGAGACTAGATTTCTGATATGGCATCCTTTTCATTGAGGAGATCATCACATAAGGATTGTATAGGAGGAAGGGCAGAAATAAACTTAGTTCATCCTTGAAATTTCTTGAGGGCAAGTAATATCTTGAGAGGGGATGACTGTAATGTTTCAAATTTTTATGGAACATTAATTTTTGATAGGAGATGAATAAAATGGGTAGAGGGCCCACTATTTGCATTATTAGAGAATAAAAATCCTCTAAATATGAAATGGAATCATATTGGAGCTGGATTTCACACCTCCATGTGTGAAAGGAGGTTTTTTCATACATGCTTGGCCAAGGTTGACCAAGTACAACTGCATTGGCATGAGTTGGAAAGCACTATGTCGGACAACGTAGAAGGGAAGTTTCTAGATGGGGGATACCCTAATTCCAAGTAGGGCCCATGGAGGGAAGGCTCACTTGTTTAAAAGAGGAGAAAGGCAACCATTGGGGACATATTTGATTATTTTTACATCCAAGTCTTGGAGACTTGTTGCTGCCTCTTGCTGTTCAGCAGAGCTACAGTGCCTTCGGGCACGAGGGAGTCTTGTTTAGTAATTCCTCTCCTTCTTGAGTAGATAAAAAAGGATTGAACTCCATTCCCCATATTCAGGCATTTAGGAAATAGCTTCAGCCATCTACATCAATGCAGTTTCTGTAGCAGATATTGTGCAGTGTTGCTGGGGAGGTTTCCACATACCAGCCGGAGCTAGTTTTCCAGTGGAGCGAGGCTTCATCCTTTGGGAGATTAGAAAAGGGGGTTTATGAGTAGATACCATAATATTTGGCATCGGGCCAACCACATTCCATCATTGGCAGCACAATCCCTCTCTCAGAGAACGTTTTTCTTGGTGCATATTTACTGTGAGGGATTAGTAGATTTTGGAGGGGAAGTCTTGGGTGAAAGGATCAGCCTTTCACTTCATATTTTCATTGGAGATGGGATCTTCATATACAGAAGCTATTTCAGCCTTCTCCATTCATTTCTAGCTCTTGAGTTGCAACAGCTACTACAACTCTGGCATTTTTGTATTATAGTGTTTCTACATAGATTTCAGCCAATCCTCTTAAAGGATTGATGTTATGTATTTTTAGGGTTTGAGATCTTGCTACCCCTTCTTATTTGAGCCTAAATTACTATATAATTGTATTTTATCATTTATGCAGTAGTTCCTCTCTATAAATGCGTAGTCATGGCCTAGGGATTTCTTTATGCAACAACATTTCTCATGTTTCCTTGTACAACTTTCTTGAGGCTTATTGTGACTTTCTTGAGTGATAATTTCCTCAAGATGATGTATATTTTATTGTTGCTATGATCTAATATGATGGCCATTGTATTCTCTACCATTTCATGTGTATATGATTCATTTCTATTTTCCATTTGATGTATTTGTTATTGATGTAGCTACAATGTTGGGGTTATCTTAAGAGATTCTCAATATTGTTGTATTTCCCTATTTGGGATATTGTCCTTTGACAATCACTTTATAGACAGAGTCTGATAGTGGTCCAAGTAGCCTATGGAGCTCATCCTTATTCATGAAGGTGACAAATCCAGTAAATGTCCCTTCAGTATATCTCTGGAATAGATTTTCTTGTTGATTGACAATGTTTCTGAAAAAGGAACATTAAAAATCAGAAGTGATTGAAGAGGTACACGAATTAGAGTTTGAGCTTGAATCCTTAGCCATTATTTAAGGTGCTGGAGAGACTCATGGACCTTTAGAAGAGGAGGATTCCAACAAAAAATTCAAGGACATTCAAATAATGGTTAAAATTATGTTTGATGCATTCACTACAGAAAGAGTAGGAGAAGTTTCTAAACCTCCACATGGAGAAGGACCTTCAGATGGTAAGAAGGATGAAGAGAAGAGTTCGAAAGGAAGTGGAGGAAAGCTACCTTGATCTCCACCATCCTCATCCTCATCATCTTCATCAATATCTTCATCTTCCATTTCCACCACAAAAACCACTCACATTCATTCAAAAATCCCAAAACTCCATTACTCAAGTTGGACATCAAGTTTTAACTTCCCATCTACAATGGTGAGGAAAATGCATAGAAGTTAGAAAATTGGATCTGTCAATTGGAAGTATTATACATAATTCATAATCTATAAGAGAAGGACATAAAGTGTAAAATTCCAAAATGGGGAATGCAACAATACAAGACAATTATGCAGAGAAATAACAATGATCATCTGAAACAAAGTAGGAGGTCAATAAGGAGACCTTATAAATGTGTTTATAGAAGAAAAATATATGTACAATGAGGCCCGTAAGATGTACAACATAAAATATAAGTCTCCAATGAAAGAAAATCCTAAAAAAGAGGTGTTGCAACCATGTATTAAGACTGAAAAGAGCTTGATAGCGTTATTATATTAGCTGCAACAGTTGTTGATTACACTTCACATCTAGAGCAGATATTTCCATGAAAATTTAGATCCATAACATATCCATACACTAGATAGGCTATTCTTTCATATCCCCTTGGGGTTTTCAGCATTACACCATGAGATCTAAGTCTGCAAATCTACAAAATTATTCAGATATTCAAAAATGTACAATAATATTCAAATCAAATCTGATAGGACAAGAAATAAATCTTCATTCAATGGATCTTCAATGTGAAAGGAAGATCCCCTACACTTGAAACCCGGCTTTCCAAGTGATGTGCAAAAACTCCCTGCAACAACACCTATAGAAATAACATAGTTTTGGAAGAAATACTACGGTGTAGGGTTTAGATCATGATTGGCCACATCCCAAAATTTAAAAATGTAGCTCCAATGATCTAATACTCTCTTGCCAATGGGATAGAAGACTTACCCACTGAAAATGAGCACTAGAATGGTATAATTCTGAGTAGATTTAACCTCCACTTGTTGCAGCTTTCAAGGACAACCAAACTCTCAACAAGATCTACATTGTAATTGGAAGAAGAAGCTTGGCCTTCAGCCAGATAGTGGACAAGATAATGCAAGCTCTTCCAAGAGGCCTATCAAGGAAAGAGGTGGGATTCTCGATCAGGAACACCCAGTGCAAGACACCACTATTCTCAGCTAAACAACAACAAGAATGAGATATGTATAAATATATAATATACTCTGAAAATACAATACCATCAACAACCCTCTCATGCTGCCATCCTCTTCCTTTTATAAGTTAAGAGCTTGAAAACCCTAAACCACCTTCAATGAAAAAGCTCCTTTCACACAAGCCATTTCCATCTAAAACTGCATTGTTCCTCATTGATGGCCACTCCTACAAGACAGCGTTGTATATTTGGTCATGGTTGACCCAGTCATTCATCCCCTTTCACACCGAAGGGTGCTTTCTTACATAGCCAATATTTAACCTTTTTCTCATTTGGCATTGATTTATTCACTGTTTAGGAGTATTATGAGCCTCCTTTACATTTTTTTCTTGAAACAGAAAAATAAAACAAAAATGAATATTCGAATTAGCTTAGGACTAATTGTGAATATTACAGTCCTCCCATCCAAAATGTTGCTTGTCCTCAAGTGTAATATTCCAAATTTTTCCTTCAATAAATTGGAATATTAGCTTTTGATATTTTCACTTAGGAGTTGAATAATTGGGTGAGAAGACCCATTTACAATAAAAACATGGATAAAATCCCTCTAGTATGAAAGGGTATCAGCCTTGGAAGTAGATTTCACACCCTCATGTGTGAAAGGAGACATTTTGCAAAGAGGCTAGGTTAATTTTGACCAAGTCAAACATCACAGAGGTATGAGGTGGAAAGAATCTATGGAACATCGCAAAGAAAGATGAGGGAATATTCCTTGAAGGAGGAAACCCTAAAAGAGTGGGACCCATCGAGAGGGAGCTCTCATGTGTTTAAGAGGAGGGAAAGGAATCCATTGTTTCTCATGCTATGGATTATTGATTTCATTGTATATTCAGACATTGTGCATTCTTCTGTTGTTTAGCAAGAATTTCCAGGGAATTCATGTTTCAAATTTATTCACCCTCTTGAGAACCCTCTTCAGGGATTTTTCTTCATTCTCCACATCTCTTGGCTCAAGGCCAACGCTACTCCTTTCAGTTACTACATTATTTTTTCTCAAGTATAACGTAGTGTTGTTGGGTGTTGCAGTGGAGGACTCCACACACCATTTCCTTGGATCATCTTTCAGAGGAGGGAGATTCTATTCCTCTGGGAGGTTAGTGAGGGAGTTTCCCAAGCTTATTGTAGATCATTGGCATCAGGCCAATCATTCCTCTTCACCAACAGTACAGTCCCTTCTCTAGACTGCATTATTTCTGAGTGCAATTGTGGTGGGGACTTGCTCCACTATTTTGGAGGGTGAGATCTTCAAGGATTGGACCATCCTTTCACCTAAGAGATCCTTTGGGTGATATTTAGCCATCATTTGCAGCATCATCAAATATCTTCATCCATAGTTATTTTCTGAGTTGCAGCTACTGCCCAGCAACTCCAACATTTCTGCAGAATTGCCATTTTGTGTATATATTTAGCCAATCCTTTTAAGATTTTGTATTGTAGTTTCCAGGGGTTGAGATCTTTCTCCCCCTTCTTTATTTGAGCTATACATTGTTGTATCCATGTATTTACATTATTTTGCAACATTTCTCCTTCATAGACTGTGGAGTCATAGCTTGGCTTATCATATGTAGAAGGTATTTCATGATTATTGTACTTGTGTCTTTGATGGTGGATTTACCCCAGATTGAGTGATCATCTCCTCAAGATATTGTACACTTTCTGCTAACATGTTATTAATAATATGGCTATGCGATCTTATTTTATTTTATAAAGTTGATTTTATTCACTGTTATTGCCAGTCATGTTTATGTATTGTTGGATCTCCACATTGGTAATATCTTGAGATATTCCCAATAGTGTAGCTGTTCCAATTTTGGAATATTACATTGGTATCAGAGCATGATATTTGGCTCAACCTATGATTCTTAGCCAATGAAGATCAATATGATTAAGAATATGAGTTTACTCTCATCTATTTTCAGATCCAGAGGAGACCTCTCCAAGGAGGTCAAGAAGATTGAAGAAATAGAAGAGGAAGGACCATGCACTTCCTATTCTCATCAAGAAGAAGACATTGAGCATGGAAGAAACTTGGATTATTAGATTCTAAGTGATTACCTTGTTGAGTAGAGATTTAAACCTAGAGCCTTCAAGGATACTCTAGCTTTTCCTCATTTCATCTAGTTGAAGGAAGAGAAAATACCCTACAGCAGAAGAGAAATCAGAGGCAATAGATTTCTTTTTTCTACCTTTCATGGTTCATCTACAGTAGAAGCTTGGGTGAGAAAGTTGGAGGCATTTTTCCTACTACATCCTATAGTGGGGAAAGAAGCTATTGAAATCTCAACACTACACTTGGAGGGTGGAGCCTATGTTTGGTGGTTCAGCCACTTGAGCCATGCAAGGGTGAAAATTTTTGGAGAGTTCACTCAAAGGTTGATCAAAAAATTTGATGGAGAAAGAACAAGGGAAGATAAGCTCACACCACCATTTGAGGAGCTTGGTTATAATGATGTCCCACTCATGGAGGAGCAGCCACATACATCAACAGTTGGGGCAACCAACACTTTGGAGGAAGGAACTCTTGCAGCCCTACAAGAAGTTCCAAAATCACATCAAGGTATGAAAATATTTCCAAAATATATTGTTGTAGCAAATTCTTTTGATGATTGTGGAGATTTACTTTTACATGACCAAGGGTCAAATCCCATTGCTACTATAGAGAAGCTTGGTTGCACTGCGCTGTGCAACATGGAAACATTTAAGGAGGAAGAAAACCATCATTCTCATGAGCTATTGTTGGATTGTAAATCACACTTGAGATTAGGGTTTGAAGACTTGAAGGAAGATAGTAGACATCTTGGAGTGAGAAACCCTTTATCCTTTCAAGATGACACTTTCTCAATGAGCTCCTCTCATCTCAAAGAGGAACTTCTACTTTCAGTAGATCCAAGGGCTTGTTGGTTTTGGAGGAATATTGTTGAGAGGGAGGTCTCAAGGAGAGATCTCATTAGAGGTGCAGTTAAACACACCATGGAGTGCAAATATTTTCTTCCTTTCTCACAGGAGCAGATAGAATATGGACATCTTAGGATGGATAACATCTCTCATGCTTGTGTTGGACCTTCCTTGAGCCATGCACATCATGATGGGAGGTTTTTTCCTACCACCTAATCGGGTCCTTATAAGGTCTCATTCATCCTTGAGAAGATTGCATTTCAAAATCCCATGAAGTGCAAAGACAAAGATTTGGTTTGGGAGGATGGTAGCCCTCATGGGGGGAGTACCAAGATGAAGAGAAGGAGAAAAAATCCACAAGTGATTTATTCGATGTGGTTGATGAGTAAGGAGCTGGGGTGCTACTTGCAGATATATGACAGCGGGTAGCAGGAGGCTTGGCTGCGTTGGTTACTTTTGAAAGAGTTTGGCCATCACTTGGCGTGCACTCTTCCTAAGAGTAGGACGAAGGAGGAGAGATGGCAGGATACTTTCATCATTGGGAAGCATAGAGTATGGATGCATGGTGTTGATGTGATACTCATATCATTCATTGTGTCTTCATCACATGAGTTGTATGATGGAAGTATGGGGAGGGAGAAAAATATTTGGTTGCTTTGCTTGTTCCTGGGAGAGCAAGAGAAGATTTTCTCTCACACTTTGCATAATGTTGCAGGAGGAGAAGATAGCATTTTCTCCTTGGCTTTTGATGATAGAGTGGTACTTCCACCTTGGGAGAAACTTCTTATGTATTGCAGCATTGCTAGAGGAATCTTTGACAAGGATCATGTCAAAGAACAAAGTTTTGTATTGACAGGAGCTTATTTGCATAAGCTCACAGCGCTATCACATGGGAGTAGAGACTAATGGATGGACTGTCCCCAGTATCACTTCACATTGTATGCACTTGGTGAAAAAGGAGGAGGTGATGATGATAGAGTAGTGGATATAGGCATATATCACTATGACATATTCTTCCTGACTTGGGTTTCCAAGCATAAGGAGGATTATCTTCTTACAGCACATGGTTCATTCTTCTTCATAGCATGCCAAAACACTATGGAGGACTCACTCATGGATCCATGTACCATATTACTTCTGGCATGTGGTAAGAATTTTTCCTATACATTCATTGATTTACATACTCTTACCCTTGCTATGCAATGCATTTCTTCAGAAGAGGGCAAGCTTGTCATATTGCTCCATGGACAAAATTGGGCCAATTTGTATGGTGGAGAAAGCCATATTTTATATGGCCTCAGGAAAGTGTTTTATTTCATGTATGATTAGTTGATATACTCAGCCATTTTATATTTATAAGTAGATATCATGACATACATAATTATCCATATAACAGAAAACAACTTGCCATGTGATTTTCTGAAGCAGTAGTTTGGAAAATTGCGCTATCATTATTGGGAAAGCTGTTGGTACCTTCTTGAACCACATGAAACCTTCAGAGTTTCCTTCATTTTTTTTACTGATAATGACTTAATTTGCTGATATGGATCTGATTTGTATGGGAAGCATGATTATGAGAGAGGCACATGAGTTGGATGTGTCCTTGTGTGGGGAGAATTCTCACATTTTCTGCACTACATGTTCTAATGGGAGCATGGGAGGAGTTGTGGTCACCACAACTACATATGTATTCTTTTTTGAGGTGGACCATGGAATTGATAGTAATCCATTTTATAGCCATGGGCAAGTGCTTGATCATGTATTGTTGTTACATTTAGCTATTTACTATTCATTAGTAGATGTGATGAATTTTGTGTCACTTGCCATGTTCCTTTCTGAGATTGCAGTGGATGAAATTGCATTGTGTCCTCTTGAGTTATTGTTTGTATCATGAATCATCATGTAAAACTTGTAGAAAAATTCTCGTTGGGATACTCTATGATGACCATGTCCTATTCATCATGGATGGATTGTTTTGGGCCAGCTTGTTCTTCAATGTTGGAGGAGAACTCTTTGGAGGATTTTTCTTCACTTGGCCAATTGAGGGCAATACTTTTACAGCCCAGGATCAACACACACTCTACACTTATAATAAGTGGAGAGAAGGAAAACATAGGGTAGTCTATGATGCTTACCATGTTCATATTTTCAGCCCACCTTCATTTCCGAAGCTTGAGGTGGAAGGAGATTTTCAGGAGTTGCCATGTTGGGAGGTGACTCATTTTTTTTGGATGATTGCTTAGGGATGGAGGATCTATTTGGGGAATATTTTTTCCAAACACTTTTTAGTCTCCATGCCTTGGGAGAAACTTCTTAGTTCTATCCTTGCAGTTGCTTGAGGACAAGCAACATTTGGTAGGGGAGGATTGTAATATTTCAAATTTTTTCTTCAATAAATTGGAATATTAGCTTTTGCTATTTTCACTTAGGAGTTGAATAATTGGGCGAGAAGCCCATTTACAATAAAACCATGGATAAAATCCCTCTAGTATGAAAGGGGATAAGCCTTGGAACTAGATTTCAAACCCTTATGTGTGAAAGGAGACATTTTGTAAAGAGGCTAGTTCAAGTTTGACCAAGTCAAATAGTGCAGAGGTATGAGGTGGAAAGCATCTATGGGACAGCATAGAGAAAGAGGAGGGAATATTCCTTGGAGGAGGAAAACCTAAAAGAGTGGGACCCATGGAGAGGGAGCTCTCATGTGTTTAAAAGGAGGGCAAGGCAGCCATTGTTTCTCATGCTATGGATTATTGATTTCATTTCCTATTCAAATATTGTACATTCTTCTGCTGTTTAGCAGGAATTTCCAGTGAATTCCTATTTAGGATTTCTTCACCTTCATGAAAATACTCTTGAGGGATTGTTCTTCATTCTCCACATCTCTTGGTTCAAGGCCAAAGCTACTCCTTTCAGTTACTGCGTTATTTCTTCTCATGTATAACGCAGTGTTTCTGGGTGTTGTAGTGGAGGACTCCACACACCATTTCCTTGGCTCATCTTTCAGAGGAGGGAGATTCTATTCTTCTGGGAGGTTAGTGAGGAGTTTCTAGAGCTTATTTCAAATCATTGGCATCAGGCCAAGCATTCCCCTTCACCAAAAATGCAGTCCCTTATCTAGACTGCGTTATTTCTGAGTGCAATTGCAGTGGGGACTTGCTCACTATTTTGGAGGGTGCGATCTTCAAGGATTGGATCAGCCTTTCACCTGAGAGATCCTTTGGATGAGATTCAGCCATAATTTGTAGCATTATCAACTATATTCATCCATAGTTATTTAAAGAGTTGCAGCTGCTACCCAACAACTCTGACATTTCTGCAGAATTTCCATTTTGTGTATATATTCATCCAATCCTTTTAAGATTGTGTATTGTAGTTTCCAGGGGTTGAGATCTTGATCACCCTTCTTTATTTGAGATATACATTAATGTATCCATGTATTGACATTATTTTGTAGCAGTTCTCCTTCATAGACTACGCAATCATAGCTTGGCTTATCATATGTAGCATGTATTTCATGATTATTGTACTTGTGTCTTTGATGGTGGATTTTCCCCAGCTTGAGTGATCATTTCCTCAAGATCTTGTACACTTTCTGCTACAATATTATTAATAATATGGATATGAGATATTATTGTATTTTCTGAAGTTGATGTTATTCACTGCTATTTCCAGTCAAGTTTATGTATTGTTAGATCTCCACATTGGTAATATCTTGAGATATTCCCAATAGTGCAGTTGTTCCAATTTTGGAATATTACATCAAGCAACTGATAAGATGAGTGTTTTAATTCTTCTCCTCCTCCATTAGTGACACCATCATGTGATAAGCTTCCTCCATAAGCTAAGTGTTCACTAATCCAACCCTCCATGAATTTTCCTCCAAGGCTCTCATGAGATGTAAATAGTCCATCCCAGAAGTAGACAATAAATCAAATGAAACAAACATGCCTTGCCCATTGTCCTCCCTAAAACATGTAGCATAAGATACATGGAGAACCTCCATACCATAAGGAACATACATACCTCCCATATTCCCTCCATACATTCCCATAAAGAGTACAAGTATATTACCAATGTATGGGAGCAAAACTACATACATACAAATAGAAATTTGTGCATGTGGAGGTGGGTCATAGTCCCACATGTGGAACCAGCGCATTGCATATCTCGCCTATATTAGATCATGGTGTGGTAAGTGGTTTCCCCACCTATTTCTTACTTCCGTGTCATCTCATTATGACTAAAAGTGTGAGATATATTTGGTGCCTTAGGAAAGTACCCATCATGATAAAAAATCTCCCTTTGTCCACTAAGGGAGTGGCAATGTTCAAAAATATTTTTGGCCCAATGTTGGCCATGAATTTGACAAGATATAATACTCCTCCATGGATTCATGGTCTGCATAAACATAGTGAAAGAATGCATACAATCAGAAAATAAAACATTTTTTACATGAGCATGTTCTTCACCAACAATCCTCCTTGTACAAATGGAGTGGTGCATAGATCTATCTCCTCTCTCAAAAGAAGGGAGAGATGGCCGAAATAACTCTTTCATAGAGTCATGTTGCTGCCCCAACTCCACATGTTTCATACATTCTTGAAAATGTTGATGTAGTTCTCCTTTCAAGCCTTCCCAATCAAAGCTCCTCATGATGATGTTGTTGACCTTCATGGAACATATGTGGCTGAAACATAACTCCTCATAAGCTCTTTGTAGCAGCTCCTCCTTGAGCTTGGAGGCTCTAGAAAATAATATCCTAGCATGATGATAGATAACTCCTCCTTGGACTAAATAGCCCTCCTCATGCAGCTGGTCATCAAGTATCATACCAGTGTGAAGATTCTTGGAATAATCCACCAACATTTGGGATTTCCAATATGTATCTAAACTATCCAACAATGACAACGCTGATGATGTATCAACAAAAACATCTATCATGTGGCTACTCTCCTCCTTGAAATCTCCCATGCCAAAGGTATGTTTTGGAATTTCATTCCTTCCCTTCTTCTCCTCCCACAGTGCAGAATCAGAAATGAGAGTAGGTGATGCTGATAAAAGGGGAAAATCTCCCTCCTCCTTGACCCTAACCAAGACTCCCAACACTGTATCATTGTCTTCAAATGCTCCCATCCCTTATGGATTTGAATTTTGAGCACCATGTTATGAGAAATATCCCACAAAAACTAAATCAGGTGGTCTCCTAGGTGGTTTTCCACTAGATAAAAGTGTCCCATGCAATAGTCTCATGAGCATGATAGATGGGACTGTAAGGCCTTTTCTTCCACTGTCCAAATCCATCTCTTATCTTTGCGTGGAAGTGGTATGTGAGGGGTATGTATGCATGCCTTTTACCATTTGAGTTTCACCACTCTTATTTTCCACCCATTCCATTCACAAAGCCTCCCAATCAGTGGTGAATTTCCCCAATGTAATCAACCATTGAACACCCAAAATCACATTGGTGTCCGGTATGTCAACCATAAAGAAGTGATCCATGAAAATATCAGTTCACGTGTTGACTGAAAGTAATGGGACATAACTCATGCATTTAATTTTTCTATCTTCTGGGACCAAAACATAGAATCCCTCAAAAGTACTAGTGGGTATGGCCCTCCTTTGCAGAAGATTGGAATCAATGAAATTGTGGATTGGCCCACTATCAATCAAAACAGAGACCCTCTGATTCAAGAAGGAACCTTGAACTCTTAAGGTCAAATTTTTAGGTACTCCTCTCAAATATGCAAGAGCCCCTCCAATAGGATAAAATGCTCCATTCCTATATCCTGATGGTGTTGGATCTCCTCCTTCATTTTTAGTGCTATGACCTCTTCTTCGTTCATCTTCTTCTTCCTCCTCAACATCTAAGAAGAAATCTATATAATTTTCTTTTACAAAAGCACATCTATGTCCAGGTGCCCATGATTATTAGTATGTGAAGCATAGCTTCCTTTTTCTTAGATCCCTCCAGACTTCATCATCAAGAGGCTTGTTGTGTGAGATTTCCTTTGAAGGATCAACTTTTTCTTCCTTTCCCTTTGAAGGGAAGATCGCTTATGCTGAAAACTTGCCTTTGATTTTGGCAAGGCATCTTGAAGGTCTCTAGCCCTTTCAATAGCATCATAAAGGGTAGTGGGCTTGGTATATTTAACCAACCCATGAAGAGGTTCATCTAAACCATCAATGAACATGTACACCCTTCCTGCTGCAGACAAAATAGGAACCATAACAGATAATTTAAAAAATTCAAAATGTAAGACTCTGTATTACCTAACTGTTTTAGCTTTACAAGGCTCATGAATGGTGTGTGTGGATCTCTTCTATCAAATCTTTCCACCATCCTTCTATTGAACTCTGAATAAGCAATCACATTGGCATGACGCAATGTAGACAAGCCATGGAACCACCAGTCATGTGCTTCACCTTCAAAGTGCAGTGATACAATCTTGATAGCCTCCATCTCTAGAACCTTGTTCAAAAGAAAGTAGATGTCAATTTTTTTCTACCCATGCTTTGGTATAATGCTTAGATGACCCATCAAATTTGGGTGAAAATAATCTTCCCATAGAGTGATGTCAATCATGATTCTTAGTGAATCCACCATCTCTATGATGATGCCTTCATCTTCTCCTGTCCTTGAGGTGACAAAACTCCCGAAAACTCAAGTGGTATTTGAATCTCTAATTTTGAGACTCATATTCTTCAAAATAGTCTTCGAGGGGTTCTTGATCTTAAAACCCTTTATTTCCCACAGCCAAAAAGGTAGGCATCATAGAGCATTGTGAAACTTGTGGTTGATGCACTGGTTGATCATTCCAGTGGTGAAATATGCCAGAGATTTCTCCAAGATGAAATATCTTAGGAGATTATTTGATTATGTCCAATCTCATCTCTTTGATCGCTCTAGAAAAATATTGCATGGTTCTCGAAAGGATATTAGCAAAGTCCTTTCCTTCTTCTTCACTTCCAGATGCAGGGGCTTTAACATTGTCTTCATTATTATTGATGTTATAAAATTTATTATATCTTCTCTTTAGATACCTCTTCTCTCTGTCAGTAAGAGGTTCTTTTCCTTCAGAAGACATATTGGCTTCTTAGAAAGCACAGGTTGTGCCAAGATGATGCTCTGATACCACTATAATATTCCCAAATGTGGAATGCAACAATACAAGACAATTATGCTGAGAAATAACGTTGATCATATAAAAAAAAGTAGGATGCCAATAAGGAAAACTTATGAATGTGTTTATAGCAGAAAAATATATGTACAATAAGGCCCATAAGATGTACAACAGAAAATAGAAGTCTCTAATGAAAGAAAATCCTCAAAAAGAGGTGCTAAAACCATGTATTAAGACTAAACAGAGCTTGATAGCGTTATTTTATTGGATGCAACAACTTTTGATTACACTTCAGATCTAGAGTAGATCTGTGCATGAAAATATAGATCCATAATAGATCCATACACTAGATAGGCTCTTCTTTCAGATCCCCTTGGGATTTTCAGCATTACACCATGTATAAGCAGTAGATCTAAGATCTAGTTTTGCAGATCTGCAAAATTATTCAGATATTTAGAAATGTACAACAATATTCGGATCATATCTGACAGGACATGAAATAGATCTTCATTAAATGGATCTTCAAAGTGAAGGGCAGATCCCGTACACTTGAAACCCAGCTCTCCAACTGATATGCAAAAACTTCCTGCAATAGCACCTATAGAAATAACATAGTTCTAGAAGAAATACTGTGCTATAGGGTTTATAACATGATTGGCCACATGCCAAGATCTGAAAAAGTACCTCTAGTGATCCAATAATCTTTTTCCAATGGGATAGAAGACTTCCCCACTAAAAAGGAGCACTAGAATGGTCTAGATCTGAGTAGATCTAGCCTGCATTTGCTACAGTTTTCAAAGACAAACAAACCATCAACATGATCTACATTGTAGTTGGAAGAAGAAGCTTGGCCTTCAGCCAGATAGTGGACAAGACAATGCAAACTCTTCCAATAGGCCTCTCAAGGGAAGAGGTGAGATTCTCGATCAGGAACACCCAGTGCTAAAGAACAATATTCTCAGCTAAACAACAATGAGAATGAGATATGTCTAAACATACAATATAATTTGAAAATACAATACCATCAACAACCATCTCATTTTTTCATCCTCTTCCTTTTATAAGTTAAGAGCTTGAAAACCCTAAAACACCTTCAATGAAATAACTCGTTTCACACAAGCCATCTCTATCTAAAACTATGTTATGCCTCATTGATGGCCACTCCTCCAAGACAACGCTGTATATTTGGTCATGGTTGATGCAGTCAAAACATTAAGGCCCTTTCACACCTAACGGTGGTTGCTTACATAGCCAAGATTTAACCTTTTTCTCATTTGGCATTGATTTATTCACTCTTTAGGATTATTATGAGCCTCCTTTACATTTTTATTCTTGAAACAGAAAAATAAAACAAAAATGAATATTCCCATTAGCTTAGGACTAATTGGGAATACTACATAAAGATCCGGTTGGGTTCATTAATGCTAGAAAGAGAAGAATTAGTTTGGTGGGAGGCAAAGACTCAAGAGGAAATGCGAATGCGTGGTAAGATATCTATTTCCTGGGTTGAATTCATTTATTACATTGAAATACAATTCTATCCATTAGCATATATGAAAATAGAACTAATGAGTTGGAAAATTTTTAGGCAACTCAAAGGCCAAATTGTTCAAGAGTACACTCAAGATTTTAGAAAGAGGGCTTTGTTGTTAAGAGTAAACTTGAATTCAAAAGACACACTCTTGAAAGATATTGGGGGTTTACATTCCTAATTGAAGCATACTATTGCTATTTTTAACGCAAACAACTAAGATGAAGTATCTCTGCAAGCCATGCATCTCGAAGCAAGGGGAAATAAAATTCAGGAAGAGGGTAGTAAGAAGAATCCATTCAAGGGTAAGGGAAAGAGAAGTGAGGAAAATGGAAGGGAAAGAAGAATGCAAACATCAAGAAAGAAGGAGATAAAAATGCATGCAAAATTTTTTCCAAAGAGGGGCATGATGAAGCCCATTGTTGGAAACTAAATCCCAAAATGAGGCCAAAGAAACTAAATAACAAGGGGAAAGAAAAGATGACTGCCACCACACAACAACATCTTGGATCAGATTCTAGAGATGAGACCAAGATTGTATCCATAGTTAACAAAGAAAAGGAATCCATAACAAGTACTAGTTCCTCAAATAACAACAACAACACTCCAAATGAAGACATAAGGATAGAATTGTTCCATGTTAGAGTGATTTCAAATGATACAAATATTGATACATTGTTTGATAGTGGGTCACAAGAAAATCTTATTTCAGAAGACTTCGTCAAAAATCTTAACCTTGAAATCATACCAAATCATAAACCATACCCTTTGGGTTGGATAATTAAGAATTCCAATTTACAAGTTACAAGGAAAAGAATATTTCAATTTTCTATTACTCCAAACTTTGTTGATGAAGTCAAGTTAAATGTGGTTCCACTTGACATTTCCAGAATTATCTTGGGAATTCCATATTTGTATGATAGGAAAGTGATGTTTTATCTCCATGAGAAAAAAATACCATTTTCTTAAGGATGGGGTGGCGTATATTGTGAAATCTCATCGCAAAAAACTGAATATTTATTTAGTTAATGGAGGGAAAATGAACAGGCTAGTTAAGGCAAGTAAAAATGTTGTGCTTCTCATGATCAAGAAAAAGGATGATGTTGACTATGAATGTTTTGAAGAATGTGATGAAAAATTAAAATATGATTTGTTTGATGTGGTAAGTCAGCATGGCGAGATGTTTCAAGAACCAAATGGGTTACCTCCCAAGAGGGGAATTCATTAAGAGATTTAGATGCAGCAGGATGTTCCACTTCCAGACATTGGTATGAATCACACATCAATTATGGAGAGTTTGGAAATCAAGAATACAATTCATGAATATTTGAACAAAGGTATCATACACCCATCTACTTCGCCATTTGGTTCACCACTTGTTTTGGTACCAAAGAAGGATGGAACTTGGCATATGTACATATATTTATGTGCAGTGAATAAAATCATGTGAAATAATCGCTACCCATTCCCATGAATTAATGATTTTCTAGATCAGTTAAAGTATGGAAGATATTTCACTAAGTTAGACTTACGAAGTGGTTATCATCAATTTAGAATTTTTGAAGAAGACATTTGGAAAAATGAACTTAAAACTAGACAAGGATTGTTTGAGTGGCTAGTTATCCCTTTCGATCTAAAAAATGCTCCAGCTACTCTCATGAGAGTCATGAATTATTTACTAAGACCATTTGTAGATGAATTTTTCATTTTTACTTACATGACATAATTATATTCAACAAATCAAGAGATGAACATGTCATGTATATAAAGAGATAAAGGGATAAAACTAGAAGAAAACATTTTTCCAAAGAGGGGCATGATGAAGCCCATTGTTGGAAACTACATCCCTAACTAAGGCCAAAGAAACCAAATGAAATTGGAAACAAAAGTTGATTGCCACCACACAACAAGATCTTGGATCTGATTCCGGAGATGAGACCAAGGTTGTAGCCATGGTTAACAAAGTAAAAGAAGCCATAGAAAGTACTAGTTCCTCAAATGGTCACAAAAAAACTCGAAATGAAGATCCAAGGATATAATTTTTCCATGTAAAAATGAATTAAAATCATACAAATATTGATGCATTGTTTGATAGTGGGTCACAAGCAAACCTAATTTAGAATACTTGGTCAAAAATATTAACCTTGAAACTGTATCGCATCATAAACCAAACCCTTTGGGTTGAATAATTAAGAATTTCAATATATAGGTTACAAGGAAATTAATATTTCGATTTTCTATTACTGCAAACTTTGTTGATGAATTCGAATTAGATGTGGTTCCACTAAACATTTCCAGGATCATCTTGGGAAGTCCATATTTCTATGAGAGGAAAGTGATGTTTTATCACCATGAGAACAAATATCATTTGGTTAAAGATGGGGTTGAGTATATTGTGAGAGCTCATCGCAAAAAATGAATATTTCTTTACTTAATGTAAGGCAAATGAAGATGCTAGTTAATGCAAGTAAAAATATTGTGCTTCTCATGATCAAGAAAAACGATGATGTTGACTATGAATCTTTTAAAGGATGTGATGAAAAATTAAAATCCAATTTCTTTGATGCGGTAAGTCAACATGTAAATATGTTTCAAGAACCAAATGGGTTACCTACCAAGAGGGGAATTCAGCATGAGATTTAACTGCAACAGGATGTTCCAATTCCTAACATTGGTATGTATCGCATGTCAATTATGGAGAGTTTGGAAATCAAGGAGAAAATTTAAGAATTGTTGAACACATGTATCATAATCCCATCTACTTCACCATGTTGTTCACCAATTTTTTTGGTACAAAATAAGGACGAGATGTGGCGCATGTGCATAGATTTCCATGCAATGAATAAAATCACGGTAAAGAATCACTACCCACTCCCATGCATTGATGATTTTCTAGATCAGATAAAGTATGAAATATATTTCACTAAGTTAGACTTACGAAGTGGTTATCATCAAGTTAGAATAGTTGAAGAAGGCATTTGGAAAACTGCATTTAAAATTAGACAGGGATTGTTTGAGTGGCTAGTTATGACATTCGGTCTAACAAATGCTCTATCTACTTTCATGAGAGTCATGAGTGATGCAATAATACCCTTTCTAGATTACTTCATCATTTTTTTATTATATGGCATACTTATATTCAACAAATCAAGAGATGAACATGTCATGCATGTGAACAATGTACTTGATGTCTTGAAAAAAGATAAATTATTTTTAAATATGTCAAAGTGCAAGTTTGGCAACACTTCTTTGGTGCATTTAGGACATATTGTTGGAGGAGGTGAGTTGAAGATAGACCCTTCCAAAGTCAAGGTCATTCTAAATTGGCCCAAGCCCAATACAATTATAGAGGTAAGAATATTTCTTGGGGAAGCACAGTATTGAAGGAATTTCATTGCTAATTTTTCTTCCATTGTAGCTCTGTTACATGCATTGACAAGTATCAGGAAAATATTCCAATGGGGAGATATGCAGCAAACATAATTTGATGCTTTAAGGAAAACATAAGTTCGGCATCGGTATTGTCTCTTCCTTATCTTAGACAACCATTTGAGATCCAAACAGATTGAAGTGATTATGGTATGGGAGTAGTTCTCATGCAGCATGGTAAGCCTATTTTGTTTCATTATGAAATTTTTAATGGAGTTGTGACTAACTATCCCACCTATGAAAAAGAGTTATATGCATTGGTACAAAGTGTAAAGAAATGGAAGCACTATTTTATGGGGAAAGAGACCATTATCCATACCGACCAGCAACCACTTCAATACTTACAATCATAGTCAATGTTGCAACATTCCAGACATTTCATATGGATGGGATTTCTACAACAATTTCATTTGGTTATCAGGTATAAAAAGGGAATATACAATAAGGTAGCTGATATGCTCTCTAGGCCTATTCTAAATTCATCTATTATACTCAAGCACAATTAAGTTATGTATGAAAGTTACATTGAAAAATATGCATATGATAGTGATTTTCAAGATGTGTATGAAATCTTGAGTCAAAGAAACCAAAATGAAGAGTTAGATTATCATGTGCGTAACATTTTTTTGTATCACTAGGGAAAGTTATGTATACCACAGGGAGAAACAAATAGTATCATAAGGGAGGCACACACTTCATTTACTTTTGGACATTTCAGTGTAGCCCAGACAATAGCAAATTTTGAAAGGTATAGTTATTGGACACACATGACTGATAGCGTATCTCATTTTACTATAGGATGTTCTTTATGTGAAAGAAGTTGTAATATCCAAAAATGGAATAATGCATCGATACACAAACACAATATTTGAAACACAGAAAATGTACATGTAAAATTATGATCAACACAGATATAGACACAATAGGGGAGGCATTTTATTAATTGGAGATGATTTAGTTACAATAGTGTACAAAAATAAAAGTACTCGAGCCAAAGAGATGTCATAGAATGACCTTGAAATCATGCGATAATAAGCATTGCATAACTAGAGAGGTGCAGGAAGAAAAAATGCGATGTCTCTTTAGCAGATGATGAACATGTGACTTCTGGCTGAAATATAAATGAAAATATATTGAGCTCAGGAGCTCTGATGTTGCCAAGATTCCGGATCTGGGACTATGATGGAAACCCAAGATAACCTGGAAAGGATTTCTTCATTTATGAGTCTAGGAAAATCACCCTCTTAGGGTTTCACTCTACAGCTACTGGGTCTGCAAATCTAAGCTAGATATGATCATATGATGGTTTTAATATGATGTACAACCAGATATAATATTTGAGGGCTGATCCCTCCTTCAAATCTCCAAGATAGAAGCTTGAGATCTAGTCTCTTCTTCCTCCTCGTCAAAATGCAACAACTAAATATACAACTGTTGAAGAAACTGCATTTTACAAGAGGGAGATACTCAATTCCTACTAAAATAAGCTCCAAGTATGATGGAAATACTGATGGAAAGGTGAGGGTATGATCCCTCATGGGATTCCTAGCTGAAATGCTAGAAAATTCCTTCCTCCTCTAGATCTGCAATGATGGACTGCGCAATCCATGATGGGATTGTTGTTGATAGGAGGTCAATAATATTTTCCCTGATGGAAGATCTAAAATGAGGCCTTGGGAATGCTGATATTAAATTCCAATGTGATATAAATAATCCTTCACTGGTTCCTCAGCTTAAATACTGAAGACAACCTTCTCCTCTCAAACTGATATTCATAAATGTGTAATTTTTGAATGTAGATGTTCTGTAGAGAGTAGAAACAATGTGGAACCAATTCTTGATGATGAATATCATATCTGAATACCTTCCCAGAGTAGGAACTCGAAGTCCCCCATGGATAAGGGTGGGATTCCCACTCAGGAACACCCTGTGCTAAACGACATTATATATTTAGCTAAACAACATAAGAGTGCATGGAATGTCAAAAGACAACTCCTGGAGATCTAAGCAGATCATAAAATAAATCCTGCCTTCCATTCTGCCTTCATCTAATTTATATACAAAGTGAGCCTTCTCAAGCCCCGACCCACCTCTAAATTGTCCTCTGCATGTAGACATAAGCCTCCATGTTTGACTGCGTTGTCTCTCCAAATCCTCCATCATGTCTGCATGCAATGTGCACCCTCTCCATCATGTGTGCATTAAATGAACTACTTCCATCGTCACTTCATCATGAATTCTCTATGATATTACATTAGATTCCCTCCATGATCTTAGTTGACTGCTTCAACCTCTATGATCTATCTCATTAATGAGACATTATCTCCACTCCTTTTTTATTAGTAGTTGCTCCACTACTCCATTATGTAGATCTATGTTTAATTAATCCACATTCACACATAAAAAAGAGGATATTATTCACCTTTGAGGATTATGGGTCCCTCCACCCTTTTATTTACTTAATTAATTAATTTTAGTAGGAACTCTAAAATTCGAAATAACATGTGAAAATTTTGGAATATTATAGTCCTCTCCGTCAAAATATTGCTTGTCCTAAAGAAACCACAAAAATAGATGCAAAATCCATCTATCCCCCTGCAAATGACATCCACAAAAGGAAGGCATCCCCATCTGCTACAATGTGTCATGCATGTGGTTCCAAAGTTGTCTCTCAAGAATGCATAGAGTGACTTCCAGCTATGTAGTTAGATGTCCCTCATTCTCCAAGAAGTACCAAGTGTCAAACATAAGTTGCCAAACTTTATCATCAATACATGAGATACGTAAAATAAAATGGTTCTTATAACAAAGGAAAAGTCCCATCTCACAAAACATCTCTTCATCCGACACTTTATGAAGTAGATTGAGCATTTACATGCCCTCATCCTTAGCCCTATTGGCCTTGTTGGATCCAAGCATCATTCCAACATTATGAAAAATAAGAAATAGAGAAATATTGGTAGAAAAATATGTCAAACCATGCTATCCCAACAGTGACCACCGAAATAAAGCCTCTTTCTACCATCCTCCACCTTCATCATGCAAAATGATCAAGCCAAACTCCCCCAAGAGTAGCCAAAGCAACAAGAGATCTTGTGGCCTCTTCACCTTCTCATGTGCATCATGGATTAAAAACACACTGATAGACATGTGGAATGTCACATCATCCCAATACAAGAAAACGCCATCAATACACATCAGAGTACCATGGTGAGTATTATACAATACAAAACACATAGACATAGGAGATTTCATGTGATGGATAAACTCTCTCAAGGACAACCAAAGTGAGCATGCCTTTCTTTGTTGCATATTGTCATTGATACACAAGGCATGAGTAAATAAAATATGAGCTATTGGGTAGTAACCATACTCACCCAAGAGCAACCATCGCAGCCATGCCTCTTTCTTCATTACATGGGTGTTATTCAAGGCATGGATCAAAGAAATAAGTGCTTTTGAGTAGTAACAAAACTCACCCAAGAGAAATCAGCATAACCAAGCTTCTTGCTGGCCCATCTCATATATCTACAAGTGGTCATGCAACCCCTTATTTATCATCCTCACCGACTCATCCCAATGTGTATGATGAATGATGTTCTGCATAAACATGGTATCCTCCCATTGGAGAATAGAATTCTCCCCAAAGTGATGAATAGATTTTCACTCCATGATATGTTGAAGTGCACCTCTAGGAGATCTCTCCATGAGACCCTCTTCTCATCAATGGCCCTCCAAAACCAATAAGGTTCTGGATCTGCTGCAAGTAGAAGTTTCTCTTTGAGCTGTGAGATGCTCATTGAGAAAGAGTCATCTTGAAACGAGAAAATATTTACCATCTCAAGATGTCTACCATATATCATATTTTTCTCCATTTCTTAGTGAATGAAGCTACCATTTGATTACTCCCATAAGGAATGGGTCCTCTTCTTTTCACTGCTTCTCATAAAAATTGTTGTAGATATACAAGGTCATACATGTGTTGTCTCAAAGAAAGGCACAATATTGAACTCAAGCCATCCATTGTACATAGGATCATACTCATCCCATTTTTTGAAACTCTACACTTCAACTCAAAGGATTCAATGTATTCAATCAATGTCAAACTAGGATGGTTCTTTCTTCCTTCCTTGATTAGATCAAGGGTCCTTTGCG
Organism: Pinus albicaulis; assembly: GCA_034641835.2. Lineage (NCBI taxonomy): Eukaryota > Viridiplantae > Streptophyta > Pinopsida > Pinales > Pinaceae > Pinus > Pinus albicaulis. The sequence continues at coordinate 880,819,385 of CM076583.1, read as the reverse complement.
CAGTGATATGATGTTGCTCCAAATCAGCATGTTGTTCTAACCCTTGGTCATGCATTAGCCCTGATGGCATGTCCCCAGAGGTTTCAATAAGAGGTACTACAATAATATGATATGAAAGTGGATGCATACCTTGGATCAACTGATACTCAGAAACATCTTGCAATATCACAGGATTTTTCTCTTCTGGTGCAATGATCTCTCCAACTACTGGTAAGGATGATGGTTGTGCTTTTATTAATGTACCAGCGCTGGAATCTACCTCGTCTTCCTCATGCATCTCCTGAATCATGCATGGGACTCTATATGTCGAGAGCTTAAGACTATCCTACAAAGATTAGGGAAAATTTTAAGAACCTCCCTAAATTTATAGGTATAATAAATTGGTGAATCCCCATCATACATAGGAAAAATAGAAGGTGATTTTATTGATAATATAATATTTATATATAATTTTTTTGCAAATGTCTCACCAAATTATATCATCTTGTAAAATAATAGTGAATCACTAGTACAAAATGGCGAATCACTAAGAAATCCAAGGGTTTTTGCGGTAGCTTGGCACCAAAAGGGTATTCAAGAAGAAACTATAAAATAACTTTACTACATTGTTGACTAATCAAAAGAGCTTGACTAGTTACCATCAAACATGTCTCTCTAGTGACTAAATCATATAGACCTAGAAGAAACATTTTCTGCCTAACAATTGCTTTCAAAAGTGATAGTGCAATGATAGTTGCGATACTATATAAATTATTAAAGAGTGGACGTTAGAGAAGCATCTTTAATGGATCATTTTAGATGGTTGTATTTACATGTCTACTCAATATCATAACAATTGAATTAACTGAAGACTGCATTAAGGGACTATCACTCTTTCTTGATGTTAGGACCATATTAAACACTAAGGAGGTAATATTTCTACTATGAATATCAATATATGGTAGGGGAAGTCTCAATAGTCCAGCCAAACATTTCATCAAATGTGATATAACTCCTTCATACTTAGGTTTCAAGAAATGCCCTAATAGTTGTATAAAAGGACCTAACATCACTATTAAATATTAATCACTCTTATCTACTTGTATTTTTTTCATATGGTTCTGAAGAAGTCTCAGTGCAAACATTGAAATTAGATACCTATTGGGTGTATCTATCTTATCACCAATAGGTCCCTTCGTTGAACTTTTATATGAGTTCAATGATCTTGAAAATTCCAGGCTAGGTTTAATAAATAAAAATGTCTTCCCACTAATATTTTCTTCCTTCATACCATCCTCAATCAATCCAGATACAAAAAAAAAAACAAAATTGTTTGACTTAATGACGCATTAGCCTGAAGATTGGTTTCTAAATAGCATAACATGGACTCAATATTAACTTTTTCTTTTGGTGTAAGTTTTCTATGAAGATTGCATCTAACAGTTACCAATAATGTACTAGCATGCATAGAGAAAGTAATACTCCAAAAAATTAACTGTAAACTTTCAAAATATTTGGTACTCGTCTCCTTCATTTTGGAGACAATTTTTTCAACTTCCTTTCTTCAACAACTTCTCCCATGATATCATTTTCTGCAACTTCTAGAAGTTGTTGCACACAATAATAAATATGTGCAATATCCAAGGAAGATGAAACTTTTAGTATGATGAAATTGATAGTATAGCCTAAAACAGGAAATTCATAACCCCTTATTAATATTGTGTGTAGTGTTTTTGCAATGAACATCAAATATTTGGGTCCTAATTCCTTCACACATGAAACTTAGGAAGCCCTGGTCTCATCTCTTACAAAACAAGGGCAACTTTTCAACATATTTAAAAAACCTTGTATAATACGAGGAAGCTCTAATTCCATTGTTTCCAAAGGCATAAGTTTCAATAGATTTAGTGTAGAATGGCTAACTAAAATATTAACTACATTTGAGCGAGATATCATCAACTTATTTATCTAGCGTAGAACATAATTTTTTATATGTTCATGTATTTCAAGGGAGATAATATTTTTGTTATCACTATTCCTCCTTAAATCCATATCTAGCTTATCAATTGTCATTTCATCAATCTCAATTTAATGATCATGTTTTTCTGGTTCTACAGTTGAGGATATTCCATCGATAAAATGAAACTTATCTATTATAGACTAAATTAACCATATACGTATATTGTTATTATCTTCCTCGGGGAAGCCATCATTTGAAATGCTCTCATCAATAAACTGAAGTGAGAGTCCCATATTATGTTACCAACGATAAAAGAAAGGGTTTCTAAGCAATAATTCACAAAATTTCCCTCTTCTTCACCTTTGGCCCCAAACAACAAACAAAAAAAGAGTGGCACAAATATTTTCACGATATTTCCCTTCATAACATTCCATATACGCTAGAAATGTTAATAGATTGCAATAAGTTATGGTAAGAAAATTACATAGAAAATAATAACAATATGCCATTCCAATTCCACTCACAAATTTAAACATATAAACACATACAGACTCAAACATTATATCTTACCTCAGATAGGTTTCCAACATCCAGGATATCTCTAAACCATGCCATTTCTCTTGATCTCCTATGTTGATGCATAACTAAACAATTTAAGACATGATTATAAATGACATGCTTAACACATATTTAAAACCAATTTTCACATCCATCATTGATGCAATAATCAAGAAGTCCTTCCTTCACCATGTTTATATAATTAGGTTTCAACTTTCTTCTCACTGTTTAGGTCATGTTGAAAAACTTCCTATTGCAACACCTCTTCACTTTCTAATACATACGCATAAAATTGAATAAAAGAAAGCATACAAATGGAGGCTCTATGCCTGAGTGAGAAGTCTTCTGATGACATATCATACACATAATGTGAGAGAATAAGAAAGGTACATGGATCAGCTATATGGGAGAATAATTGAGTGGATATTCGCTCATAACCAACAAGCCTCTTATCATAATCATTATTTCCAATTGTAGATAATGATATTGCATTCAAATCACACACCACTTTTCCCTACAATTAAGCAACAAGAATATAGGTCATAAATGAATAATGTGCTTTAACAATATAGCCAATTAATTAAAAAATAGAGCCACTATAAACTGAGATCATGGGACGTTAAATAATATCAAAATTTGGTTAACCAAAACCAATCAAGAAACACTATCTTACAATGAAGGCCAAAGAAGGGTTAATTTTTAAAATAACTTTTAGGATATCACAAATAGTCACTCAGATATCCAATGTGGACAAATATAGCAATGAAATGAACATAGTTATCATTTTAATAACACTTTTATCACCTAGAGTTGGGAAAACCTCTATTAGAACACACAAAATTTCCATGAAATGCTGTGCAAATCACATTAACTATAATATGTTAATAATTGTCAATTATGGCACATTAATAAACATTAAATATGAAATATAATTGCAATCTCTATAAATTATTTTTTTTCCATTTAATTTACTCACCATTCTTGCTAATTTTTTTTGACATCGAGGAATGGTACAAGAAAGAATCAACAAATTTATTCTCTACTTCTGAACGTTTTGCATATTTGCCTAACAATTTAAAATTTCTTAGCTCATGCTTCCCAAGACCTATGATGCATTTCCTAATAATTGAAAACCAGAAGGTCAAAAATTGACAATCTATATGCAATCTAACAATAGATTGTTTCTACATAGAAGTAAATTCTATATACGTGTAACATAGAACTTCACTAGTAATGAAATGAGAGACCAGAGAGGATGGTTTCTAATATTCTTGAAGAAAATTGCAGACAGATCAAAATTTTAACCAAGAAGTCACAAAATAAAGAAGAAAGCATGGGAAGAAGAGAAGGAACAAAAGGAAGTGATACAATAGCATCATGATTCATCATATATAAAATAAAGAAAATCATTCAAATTTAAAATATATAAAAAGTTCCATTAAATTAATTCATATCTCCAAATCACCTAATGAACGTGATGAAAGCATGATCTTTAAAAAATATCTACAATAAGCCTTTATAAAAGTGATAAGTCACAACCATATTCAAAGCCTAAAAATTTTTTATGGTTAAGAGTAAAAATGCTCTCAAGCTACCTAGATATCATAAACATTAGAAATGAAACAAATAATAATAATAATAATATAATATCCAAGTGGAAACCACATTAATGCTCTTGGGATATACGTTTGGCTAAAACTGCCATGGAGGCAAATTTAGGTCTAAAATAAAGGCATTCCTCCTTATGAAAACCCTGTTAGGATAAATGGGGTAAGGCATTAGTGGGAACCAGAAATGGCATCAATAGCTTGAAAATAAAAATTAAAAAACAAAGGAAAAAGGGAGGAAAAAAAAATATTTTGGTTCATAAGTGTTTTGAAGTACACAGGTGCTAAATATGACTAGAAATAGGTAAATGAAGATCTCAAACTAGATTGAGAAAAAAACCATTCCAAGGTACCTACATCAATAAAACAATTAGAAGGATTAATGTATCTATACAAAAATCATCACAACAAAATGACATTGTACACCCTATTGCAAGTTCTATTTGCAAGAATCATCATCATCATCTTCATACTCCATTTATTATCCTCCATTTCACACTTTCTCTATATCCTCCATTTCATCATCCTCTTTATTATGGATGTGCCATACTAATTGTAGAAAGCAACATTTACAAGTCTCATTATCCTTTTTCATAATCACCATATTTCTTGGAAAACAATTGTATGTTTCCATTACAAAACAAAGTGCTCTTATTATCACTAAAAAAAAAATGTCATTGGTGAGGGTCATGCCTATGACAGGCCTTTAAGGCTCATCACCAACGTTGCATATGGTGATGGTCCTCAAAAAAACGTCGTTATAAGTGTATATAGCGATGGTACTTTAATTTTTGTCATAAAAGCCATTTTTGGTGACACTTTTGGTAAACCAGGAATTCCATCTTAGAAGGATCATGCTTTTTCATATCTCCATTGTCCTCAATTACATAGTCTACATAAGCTTCCACAAACATAGCCCCCTCACCAATACAGTGAACGTTCAACTCCCCTTCTAGGTTGATGCCAACTCTTCCTGCCAGAGGATAATAGACAACTAAAACCTTCCTCAGATCCTTTTCTATCAGTTCACTTTGCCTCTCCTTCCCATCTCAGCATTGCATTGAAACAATACACTATCTGGAATCTGGATTACGACAACAATGTTTTGATCAAATTTTAACCAAAAAAAATAGACATGATTCTATGAGACAACTACACAATAAAAATATTAGTAGATTGGTTACAGGAACAACATCAAGATGCTAATCAGAATCAACATTATGAGAGCTTGATTGGATAGATTTGACATTAATATTAATTAATAGAAAATTTTGAATGGAGGTGACGTGGTGATTGCACATATGCCAAATTTGTTGGAGGAAAAGGTCAATGATACTCTTTCAAAAATTTAAACCTTTAGAGATTTGTCATAACTTGGATTAATTTATGATAGGCATTAGAATTCTTCTAAGGATTTAGGATGATCTTAGGTGATATGTGCAAGTTTTGTAGATGTGCTTAATGGAAACATCTCATGCCTGAGTGTGAAATCACCATACTTAATTCTACTTCACTTATACATCTGCCATTCAGCATACAATCCCAATACAAAGTTGAGTACATGCTTGAAAATGGTCATTTGAATGTATACATGTATATTTATCTTGGTTTTATGTAATTGTGCAAAATTAAGCACTCAATCCACCCATCTGTTGAAGGGACATTGGTGGTATGCATATGAGGTATAAAATCAACCCCATCACATGTTTTATTTTTTTGTATGGGTTTCTAGAGTAACAATTGATCAGGGTTTCCATATGGGTTTAAATGGTGCATTTAACTGTGTTCAAGTCAACAGCACAGGAGGCTTAAAATGACTATAATTCTAGCAATATACCTATCAGGCTGAAGTCCCGAATACTAGAAATTGTCAATATAAGAAAGGACACAGTGTCACAGATCATATAAGTGACATATTTGTTGCCTTGGGACATATATTAACTGGAGGTTCCAAAAATTAGAATTATGGAGGCCTAAAGAATCACTATGAACCCAACTCCAAAAAAAAATGAATTCCTAATTATCAAAAACAGTCACATGATAAAGCCCCCTTACCTCGACTTTAGATAAAATTCACACACATGATAACTAAATGAATTTTGTAAATTCATATTATGTGGAAGTGACAGGACTAGCCTCCTAAATGCAACCCCACCAAAATACATATCTAGTATTCATGTCTATTTGGTAAATTCGGGTAAAGTGAAGTTCCGAAAAACAATGAATTCCTTCCGATTGGTTAAGCCCCACTATTCGGTTAATTCGGGTAAAGTGAACTTCCGAAAAACAATGACTTCCTTCCGATTGGTTAAATAAACAACCATTTGCTCAGGGTTCACCATACCTAATTTTCCATCCATTTGTTTTTAATGTTATTTTTTAAAAAGTAATTTGTTTAAAATTTGGAAATTCATTGAAAGCAAGAGTTTTATGGGTAAAAGCTGCACAGTCCAAGTACTTTAAATGTATTTTAGAATGGTAAATATATATATGCAATCAAAATTTAAAATCAACTTTTTGCGTCAATTTTTTCCAACTCCATGCCCAAAAAAAATAAAAAACTCCAAAAAAAATCGCTAAAAAGAGCTCCATTTTCGGAACATAAAAATTCAATATAAGGTTTCCATTGAACTCCAAAAAATCATTAAAAATAACTCCATTTTCAGTAACATACAAATTCAATATAAGGTTTCTGGCCAACAGAATCATACCTATCCCTATTATTCGTTTCAGTTAAACAGAATCATGGCTATTGTTATTGGTCATTTCAGATAAACATGAATTAATACCTGTCTATTTCGAGTAAACATAAATCATATCTATTCAAATCTGCCCCTTGGCTGACTACATAAATTAACTGATGTGAGGCTATAAAAAAAGGAAAATCGTAATAATTTCATCGATCCATGTTCATTTTCCTTATTCAAAGCTTCAGTGAACATAGTGTATAAGGAGTCACCGAAATAAGTGGAGGTATCTTCCCTAGAGGAACCAACAAAGAAAGCAGCAGAAGGTAGAGGAAACCCTTATTTGGAATCGAATTCAAGGACATAAATTTAAATTAGTTAAATGGAATATTCAGAAAAAAAGGTGAGTGGGTTAAGAATATTCAAGAACATGAACAACCAAAAGAAGAAATCAGTTACTGTTTTAATTAATATTTTTTTCCCCAAATCCATCATAGAGTGTTACGGTAATCTGAAGTACTGGAAATTCCCTAGCTAATATTTTTAATTTTCTTGTAAATTCAGGGCACAGTCATTGTGATTGCTTTAGCAAACTGTACCATCTATGCGTAGTCTCTAAATGTGCCTCACACAACACATGTACAACATCAACACTTTATTTTATCAGCTACAACTGCAATTTTACTAGTTGGAAAATTTTTCATTGAAAAAAGTAATTGTTAATATTCTTAAACCTACTTATCCTATGGATTCCTAGTCGAAAGAAGATATTATAAGGTAATGTAAATCAAATTTTAATTGAGTGTTTGTAAAATGAATTTCAATGAAACCATCACAATATTTTCCCACAGACATTTCCTCTAAAGTGTGTTGGATATGTCTCATGCACATTCTCTCAAAAATATTCTCTTTGAACATGATAGATTCTTTAAAGGGAGATAAATTATTCACAATGTTATTGCAGCATAAGGACTAAAGTGAGAAAAATAATCCAACATCCAATCTTAGTTTATATAAAATAATCCAACATCCAAACTTTGTTTATATAAAAAATTATTTTATAAGAGCCGACCAGATTATAGTGAACCTTCAATTCTAGAAATGATTCAATCCCTAGGGTTTAGTCCATCCATCAAAAACCATAGCTCACATCGCACATGGCACTTGTGACCCAACCAACCAAACCAAAGTGACCTAATTCTATGGGAAACCATCATCACGATAAACCACGACACTAAACGAGTCAAGGCTACCTAGTTCCATAGAATCCCATGATACCAGATTAGGAAATATCTTGCAGAGACTTTTGATGGTGTGAAATGGAGTCACCAACACAGAAAATACATACACAGTCTTAGGCTCATTATGTAGTTATGCCTAGGCTTGAAAAGTACCCTACAATTCCAGGTATATTAAAATCATAAAGAATTTAGCTAATTCCCCACAACTCAAAATTCATTTCGGTGATGCACTTACAATTCTAGCCAAGTAACGTGCATACCGCGGTATCAATGTGCATTTAGTTATCAAAAACTAATATTCCATGAAAAATCTCTGATCTGGTGAATGTTAAAGCGATATCAGAAATGGAATACTAGCAAGATCATGAGTCCTTTCATTTCTAGCTTCCAAACTCAATCCCTGCCACACTTCTCTCAATGTTAAATAAACTAAGCCATTATGTATTTCAAAATATGTCAATATTTTCCTGTAGCTATAGAAGCTTAGATCTATCTTAATTCCAGATCTAATAATTGCAGAGAGATCAAATCTATTGAGGTGAAAACCTCTTTTAGAGTCAGAAGAGATTTTATCCCTTGGTAAATATTGAGTTAACATGGATGTAGATTGGTCTTGTCTCCTTTAAATAAGCTATATTCCACATCTATGTTAGACATCAATAACATGAGTCAATATGTATTTTAATTTTTATTATTTTATTATTTTGTTTTACATAGAACATGACATTACAATGTCTCTTCCACACTGGGTTGAGATGAAGAGTGTGTCTTAGCTCAAATATCCATACATGGAACATTCTTGAATTTCATGAAAATGTAATATATTTAGCTTTGAATTCAAAAAGAATGTAATATATTTAACTTGTATACAATTTGTTGGTAATGTCAAAATGTTCTGAGAACCAAGTCTATGTACTATAAAATCACATGCCAACATTCTAGGTATCATCAAATATGAGATCCATAAAATCAGATGTGAACATTCCAAGTATCATCAAATAAGAGATCCACAATATAATTGAGGAAGCTTTTTCCAACGTGCATCAATGAGAAAATCTCAAAAGTCCCATAATCCCTATATCTTTCCAAGTTAATCACTGTGAAAACGCTGAAGGCCCAACATATCTTGCAATTGATGAATAATAGAGAAATATTGGTTGTTCGAAAATATCTCCTAGAACTATTTAACAGATTTGTGTTTGTCAAAATTTGAGATTCATGTAACCCGTTTCAAAATCAAACAACTAATCTGCATCCATAATTGCATTCATACTTACTTATGGAACTATAATCAGAATAATATGATAATGCCCCACTTTCATGGATAGCCAGAATCAGTTGTATTGACATTAGAAGGAGATTCACTCTCTCTAGTAGTTGTAGTTTTGATGTCTTCTAACATATCATGATGTTCGGTCCTATTTGTTCCAAAAACCTTGACTGTGGTTGTAGTGAAATCACTTAAGATCCCACAACTGTTATTTCTATTGAGATTCAAAATTCCCTTTTCACAGGGTCCTTTGATTCCAAAGGGGATATATCACTCTGATGCAAAAATATTTAACTAAGAAAATGCCTTTCTCTAACTAGATATTAGGTTCGAATATTGACAGTTGTGCATCCAATTGATTTTGCAAAATTGAGACAAAAATTATAGTTTCATTTATTGGGGTTGAGATTTTTATTTTTATTTATAGTGCATTCAATGATGATTCCAAAAACTACCAAATTGATCAGTTTACATACAAACCCAATCATACTTTCCATCACTTTTCACTAAAATATCACTACAATCCATCTTCTGTTAGCTCTAAAATACTCAAACTCCTGAGGATAGGAAAACTAAGGACAACGAGGCTTCTTATTGGTTCAGAAAAGCACCACCAATCATTTATCTCTTGCAACCTATAGTCATTGCCTTTTCTACAAATTTGAAGGTAGCAAAGTCTACAAGTTTGTGAAACAATGATCAAGAATGTCGGTAAAAGAAGCGAAGTCCAGGTACGATACACTTGACCCTATCCAAAGTGTTAAAATCAAAATATATTAGGCGTTTAAAATCTGAAGTTGTAGTCTAGTGTTTAGGGCTTCTTGTCAAAGACACTAACATATTTACCTTTGTTCCATTTATGTGTTCCACTGAATCTATTGCGATCACTGATTTATAAACAATATTTACAGTGCTAAGTAATATTTGTGAACAACCGTAGGTTATAGATATATAGATAGATAGATATATCACTGTCAAGGTTGAATTAAATTTTGGGTATGAAACCTTACTATACAGTGAATCACTGAAATTAGGGTGTTGATAGTGACTCTCTTGATGGAAGACTATTAATTTGGCCTCCTTTCTAAATGTGTATCTCTGAATTTAAAGGTTAAGCTGATAGCTTAAGGACAGTAACTTGATTCAGGCATTGTAGCCATTAATCAGATCCTTGGCTTGGAAAAATTTATGCAATCTCTGTTAGGGCATTTTGAAGGAAAATGCCAACATTATAAGGGTTTCAGTGAAGCCTTAAGAGAAGAAAACAACAGAACTCATATCTTCAAGAAGTGTTGGCCTATGTTGAGTTTAAAAACTTCGTTATAGAATCAGATGCACCAAGCCAATCATTGATTTCATGTTCAACATCTTGGTAGGATCAAATGCATTAAGCCAATAATTGACTTCAAATTTTGTTCTGATTATTGTACTTGCATACATCATTAATTACAAATATGTGAGTATTCATGTTCAATTATTGAAGTCTCAATTTACCTACAAATTAAAAAAATAGTGGGATTTCAATATATATATAGACTACAAGTAAGCATTCATAAACATTCAAAGTTCACAATATATCATTTTGCAGACAAAGTCTCATCATATTCTTGAAAATAAAATAACAAGAGGACCGTTGTTAATTAGGTTTCATCTATCTAATAGGTATGTGTGGAGTTGTTGAGTAAGGACTTGTTTGTTCTTGTACTATTCCAGAACTCTTTTTGGACTATGGTCTTTCCCAAGTGTTTGTTTCTTGTCACCATCTTTTGTCCTTAAGTAGTTTGTTGTAGGCCTTCTTGGCTAGGTTATTGGTGTTGAAGAATGTAACTAGTGTAAGTAGTAGATATGTAAAATAAATATTGACAATTATAATAAGTATTGACTATAGTACAATTTATGAAGACCAAACCTTGTTACATTCGTCAATAGTAGGTGGTTTTTGATTTTCCATGGTATTCACCATTTGTACTCCCAAGTTATTTTATTTACTTTTTCCAACTAGATAGTCCCTCCATTTGCAATTCAAACTTCTTTCTATCATTATCTATATAGCAACATAAATGTTCTATCTTCACAACAATGGAACCAAAATGTTGGACCTTAAAGAAACCATCCTAACCTCTCAATAAATATAATTTACACACAATCAAAATCTATAAGCATCAATGTTTCCAGCAAGAAAAAGTATATATCTATGTGCAAGCATATTTACCGCAACCTATCCTTGTAGCTACTGCCTAAAACATAACCCTATCTTGCAATATTTTACCTAAACAACAAGCCAACCTTTGTATCCCTTTTGTCATTAAAACCTAAGCTTACAATTTCCATTTTAAACCATAATATTCACCCACCCCAATTACCCAATTAATCAAGAAATATGAAAGTATATATTAGTTATCAAGTTTTCACAAGTTAAGAATAAAAAATAAAAAACACTAAATGTAACGTTGATTTTGGATATCTTCTTCATTGAATCCCTTTGAATGTAGTCTATAAACATTTCATTAGATATTATATATGGTCTCATAAATCTGTTGTTTCATGATGGCTGAACATACTGATTAAGTTCTACCATTAGGATCAAATCCTTGTAACTAGTATGGATGCATAATGATGACATGATTAGTGAAAGACATATAGTCAATATCACGTCGATCACAATCAACTGATAAAGCTGCACAGAATTTCCTTGAAGGAAATTACATAAATACAATAGCTCCTCATTTCACCAAATTGAGGCATAAAGATAGATGAAAGAATCGACTATTGCTTGTACAGTGTCATGTAGCTTATAAATATATGAAATTCCATTGTAATTTGGGATTTGGTTATCTTGAATACTATAGGAAAATTAGGCCACAAAATTTCAGATAATCAAACAAAAAACAAAAAAACAAAAACTCACCACCTGATATCCAAATAAATTTCATCCATGAATTATACATGGGTGCTAGATTTGGGAGAAATAATGTCTCACATATTTTCTTTGCGTTATACTCTCACAAAAAATCCAAAAATTTGTCATGCCTTCTTAGAAAAAAGTTTCTTCTAGGGAACATATAAGATGTTCTGAAAATAGGGAAAGTATGGAAAATATAAAGAACCAGAGAAAACTACTAGCTCATGAATCAAGGAATAGATAGTCTCTTCATCTGAACAAAATCCACGGAAAACAAAATTAACATATATGTAGAAAATATGGACAAGAAAAACTTTAGTTTGAATGGTGAAAATGTGGCTCTTTTGCTAACCTACAGGCATGAATTAAAACTTTGTGATGCGCGTCAGCTCCACACTTCACTGAGATACATGAGATTGGGATCTAAAATACATGGGAAGTTTGAAGGAGACAATCACTTGCTAAATAAACCAGTAAAAACTTTTTATTTCAAAACATGAAAATATTCTTCTCATCTATTCTATTTAAAAACCCATTTAGGAGAACTAGAAATAAAAAAAAACTAGTGTATGAAAGATTTACAAAGAACCTATTGTAGAAGTGCAATCCACTAGTTGGTCATAGACATGACAACAACACAAAAAGGAAAGAACCCATTGTAGAAGGGCAGTCTGTTGGTTGGTCGCAGGCATGAAAATAACACAAAAAGAAAAATTCGATGCTTTTAGACTCTTACTCGTCTTAAAAACATCATTGGCCCTGACATTACCTCAACATGAAACAAAATTTTGGTTGATATATTCCACGACCACCTTAGAGCCCAGAGTATTTGTCAGAATGTCGACATGTTCATGTTTCAGCATGTTCTGATGTTCCAAAGAATGCCAGTAAATGAACAATAACTTGAACTCTTCGCTAGAGGTCTTCAAATCCTCCATAAAACCAGTCGTTTAGAATTCAGGATGGAAACTACCATATTCCCTCTCAAACAGATTAATAAAATCCAAAGCTTCTGGTTCCCGACAGATATAGAAGTAAGAGGGGCACTCTTTTCACCCTGGTTTGGGCACAATTCTCCAGATCCCCATCTGATCGCATTGAGAGAATGTGAAATAACACCTCCTGCCACTCACATTCCCAAACCAATAGCACCAAAAGGAAGACTAAAGCTACCTCTGAAAATAGAAAATGGAAAAGTCACAAACCTCCACGCAATTCTAGGAGTAACAGGATGGGCCACCACTTGATTGTCGCCAACATTAGATACCTCTGTTCCTTCCCATGATCCTGAGGTAGAATTCACAACCGAAGGATTATTTGAAAAATCAGATGCCAAGTTAGCAGATGAGGAATTTCCTTCATCTGTAATTGCAGAAATGGCCAATTCCAATTCTCAATGATGAGCTTCCAAGACCTGCATACTTAATTCCGGATCATCGAAACCAGTAATGGCTTCAAAATATGACACTTTGTCATAAATTCCATTCAAATAATCAAACATTTATCCTCTCTTTTCTCAAGGAATATCGTGCTTAGGGTTTCTATTTTAACTACACCACAATTTCACAAACCATCCTTGTTGATTGATGTAGAAAATTGGTGAGGAAATCCATGTTCATGGCATAATTTTGCTTCGCAATATGCCATTTTTTCCACTGATCACAAAATCCATGAGATTCTATAAAGGGAAAAAAAATGGCCAACCAAAATAAACTTGTATGTTTCTCCAAAAATTTATGTCCAATATGGTTTTTTAAATGATCATAAAGCCCGAATGATATTCAAGAGAAAAAATTGGAAATTGTCAACAAAAAAATGACATAAGCAGTATTACACTGGCCCTGCTATGTATCAAAAGGTTTCATTTTCATATCAATTTCAACGAAACAGAGCAAAATGTACATACCTCCGCTTTTTTACATACAAACCCAATATTTTCCTCGATCTGTCCTTCAATGGTTTTACAGCGAGAACTTCGTAGAGCACCGAATCGGGCATTGGTTTCCTCAAATGGTAAAGGGGGCGACTGCAACCAAATATGACCTGTATCCAGGAAATCAGGGAAATTGTTATCAAATTCAATCTCCAAACCAGGAAATTGGGCGAATGAAACCTAATTCAACCTCCAAACCATGAGATCCGGGCGAATGAAATCTAATCCAACCTCTAAAATAGGCGAATAGGGTTTTGTCCGCCTTATTTTTTATGGCTAAAATATAATAATTAATTATTTCAAATAATTATTTAGCTAAGTATAGAAAATGTATTTAATATAAAATATTCTCCCTTTTAAAATATAAAACCCCTTAAATTTCACCTTTGGGTTAAAATTGGCCCCTAAAATTTTCTATGGCAAAGATGCTAGTGTCTCTCCTCCGGATACAATAACTTTTGCAGCTAGTGGTGAATATAGTGACTCTCTGTCTAGAGTGAAAAGAATGACATCCCCCTTTGCATCCTTAGGAAATGTCTCTTTGTGACACATCTCTGGTTTTCTCAAATAAAATTTCTTCCTCAACTTGTGAAAGAAATCTGAATATTTAACCACCTTTGCATGCTCCATGTGACCAAACCACCATTCACTGGCTTCACCTTGAAGATGAAGTGATGCCGTCTGAACAACTTATTTTTCAACTACAGGATGTAGCTTGAAAAATTCATCTAACTCTGTCCTCCAAGCCTTTACAGTGCTTGAGGAAGATCCATAATATGTAGGCAAATGGAATCTATTGTGTCTCTTTCTTCTATTGCTACTATAGGATCTTCATTATTCTTTGAGTTTGAAGAATTATTGGAGAGTTAGGTTCTTCTTAAATGTTGTATATTTTTCCTTGCAATCTTCTGGATATATATTGAGAGTCTCATGAGTCTCAAGTTCGTTTCTTCTTTCATACCATTCACCTTCTTCAAAGAAAGTGGGCATAGTAGATCTATGAGGAGATCTATTATTCTTCGGTCTTCTTTGTTCCTAATAAGAAGTACTAGGAATTTCTTCATCCTGAAACCTTCTGGAGGTTTCTCTTTGCCTATATTTCTTCATTTCATTGATTTCCTTGGAGATATCCTTCATATTTCTAAAGAAAGATGCAGAAAAACTTAATCCCTCCATAGTAGATAGATCTCTACTATCTGTTATTCATATGTTCTCAATAATGTCCATAAGATGAGCCAAAGATCATGCTCTAGTACCACTGTAATATCCAAAAATGGAATAATGAATTGATACACAAACATAATATTTTAAACATAGAAAATGTGCATGTACAATTATGATCAACATAGATATAGACAAAATAGGTGATCCATTTTACTCTTTGGATATGATTCAGTTAAAACAGTGTACAACAATAAAGGTACTCTAGCCAAAGAGATTTCCTATAATGACCTTGAAAGCATGATACAACAATCACTACATAACTGGAGAGATGCAGGAAGCAATACTATGATGTCCCTTCAGCAAATGATGAAAATGCGACTGCTGGCTGAAAGGGAAATGCATATTTGTGGAGCTCAGGAGATTTGATGATGCTAATGTTTCGGATATGGGCACTATGATGGAAACCGAAGATAACCCAGAAAGGATATTCCAAATCTAGGAATCTAGAAAAATCATATTTGAGGATTATGGATGATGGAGGATTGAGGATTTTTCAGATCCCTCATAGGATTCCTAGCTGAAATGCTAGAAACTTCCTTCTTCCTTTGGATCTACAATGATGGACTATGCAATCCTTGATGTGATTTTTATTTATAGCACAACAATAATATTTGGCCTGATGCCATATCTGAAATGAGACCCTGGGAATGCTTATCTTGAATTCCAAGGTGACAGGAATAATCCTTCACCGGTTCCTCAGTTGAAATACTGAAGAAAAGCTTCTCCTCTTAAATTAATATTGATAAATGCGTAATTTTTTAATGTAGATGTTATGCAGAGTGTAGAAACAATGTTGCACCAATACATGACGATAAATAACAGCTCAAAATACCTTCCCAGATTAGGCACTCGAATTCCCTCGTGGGTAAGGGTGGGACTCCCGCTCGGGAACACCCTGTGCTAAACAACACTGCAGACTTAGCTAAATAGCATAAGAGTCCACGGAATGTAAAAATACAAGTCCAGATATAAACAAATCATAAAATAATAAACTAAACCATGTCTTCCATTCTGACTTCATATACTTTATATGAAAAGTGAGACTTCCCAAGCCCTGACCCACCTGTAAACTGCGCTATGAATGTGGACATAAACCTCCATGTTTGAGTGTGTTTTCTCTCCAAATCCTCCATCATGTCTACATGCAATGTGCACCCTCCCCATCATATGTGAATTAAATGCACTAATTCCTCCATCACGTCATCATGAATGCTCTGTGATCTTACATTAGATTCCCTCCATGATCTCGGTTGACCGCTTCAACCTCTACGATTTATCTCATTAATGAGACATGATCTCCACTCCTTTCTCTTTAGTAGCTTCTCCACTACTCCATTATGTAGATATATGTTTAATTAATCCACATTCACACATCCAGAATTGTATCTTATTCATGTTTGAGGATTATGTGTCCCACCACCCTTTTATTTACTTAATTACTTAAGTTTAATAAGAACTCTAATATTCCAAATAACATGTGAAAATTTTCGAATATTACATAAGTAAGTCTATTAATAGGAAACTTGGATTGTACACTCTACTTCTGATTCCTTCACATCCTTCGGAGAGTATCTCAATGGATTTTTTAGGTGGTCTTCCTATGTCAAGGAAAGGTCATGATTACTTGTATGTTGTGGTAGATAGGTTCAGAAAAATGTGTCTTTTGATGTCATGTAAGAAAACAATTACAGCTGAAAAAACATCTAATATTTTCTTTCAAAATGTATGGGTTCATTTTGGTCTTCCTACTTCTATTGTAAGTGATCAAGATTCCCGGTTTGTTGGGAATTTTTGGTCAAAATTATGGGACATGATGGATACAAATTCGAAGAATACTACAACATTTCATCAACAAATATATGGTCAAACCGACGTGGTAAATAGAACATTCATTCATCTTCTTAGAGGCTATTGCAGCAAGCATCCCAAGTTGTGGGATGAACAGTTGCATTACATTCAGCATGCATACAACATGGCAAAGCATTCTTCTACAAACACATCGCCATTTGAGGCATGTTTTGGGTACTTGCCAAGAATTCCTTTGGACTTCATATTTGAAAAATCTGTCGCTATAGATGGTCATACTGACATAGATAAGGCAAGGAAGTTCATTGAGAAAATTTAGTTGTCACATCACACAGTGCATGAACAACTTGAAGAGAGTTAAAGCCGCTACAAGGAAAGACATGATAAACACCATGTTGATCACAAATTCTAGGTTGGAGATGAATTTTGGTTATGTATATGCAAAGAAAGATTGCAAGGGGAAGGTAAAGAGCTCAAGCCAATCCATTATGGTCCCTTTAAAATTCTGGAAAATATTGGTACTAATGCAATTAAGCTAGATTTGCCTCATATGAAAATATATTATGTCGTTAATGTTGAGAATTTGAGAATGTTTTAGATGCCTTTGATTGATGATCAAGGAGAGAATTTTTAGTTGCCATCAATAGGTGATTTCTCGCTAGAATATCTTGATGAACATCAGCAGGATCTCATACTTGATAGAAGAATCATAACTTCAAGGAGAGGGAATGTCTAATACCTTAGAGTGGGACTCAAGGGACCACATCCTTCAAAGGACAAATGGATGAAATTGAAAGGGTGAGGGATTTCTACCCTCACTTGCTGAAAAATTGATAGTATCTTTCGGGGTCCTAAAGGCTTCTAGTGGAAAGGAATGATCAGAGGCTCAATATTTAGCTAAAAAATGAAATTACTCGGAAATGATCGAAACTAGAATGACCAAATAGATCTTGTCACCAAGATTCCAACACAACTTGTTTCATCAAAATCCTAGTTGGTATGATGAAGTTATGGTCTGTTGTTCATTTTGTGAAACAGGTAAAAAATGTGCAGAACAGTGATAGACTAATGACTTGGCTGTCCAGTCAGTACCTCAAGAATATTTATGTATTACTCTCCATATTTTAGTGAGTTACATTGTGATAAGTGTCAAAATCATATTCGCCAATGTTGCTTGGGGAAGTTGAATTTATTTCTAATAGGCCTAAGTTCGAAACTTCTTCTATGTTGGATATTGTTTTAATGGTGGAATTTTTAGGCAAATGGAGAAGGGCCACATGGCATAGTCGAAGGCTTCCACATTCCCTCCCCCATCGAAAGGTTGGATGGCATGTTAATTATATTCCAAGGTTGAATTCGGGCACATATGTATTATTCTAAGGTCGAAATTCAAGTCTGAATGCAAGGTTTGAACCATAGTCATGGTTCAATATATATATATATATATATATATATATATATATATATATATATATCACATATATTATATCAATATATATTTTAAACCAAAGTTATTAACTGTGGTCTGAACCGAAAATATGTTCAAGAAAATGTTATGACCGAAGAGGTGGAGGTTGGGGTTGACCCATAGGGGTGTCACTCAATTAACCTATGGCATATCACGTGCGTTCATGGCATACTAAACAATACCCTTAGTTCGACTACATATTGGAAAATACCTCTAAAAATCACTTTATTTAACCCCCTACCAATACTAACCCATTGCATTTTCCCAATTTAAAAACCCCCTACTTTCACTAGATATTGTAGGTATCCGTTTTTTCATTAACATTTGTTGTACCCCTTTATATTTATATCCTTAGCATAATGACATGATGCCTCTCTTATCACCCCACGTGCATTCTACAATTCACCTTTCTTCTTGTGATATACATAGGAGATGCATATTAGTATTCCCACAATGTGATTACTCAATCCACACTCAAGCACATCTCACTATGATTGTGGCATTTAATGGTCTAAGGCATACAAAGATCAACCATGTTTTAGGAAGATTGATTATGTGCATGTCTATAAAATGACATAGAAATTGATCTTTATGATGATGAAAAATCAATTGGTTGATCTTTCTGAATATGTTTGCATCAAATAAGGTGTTTAATCACAAGTCTAGACCCTCTTCCCTTTGAAATCTTCTTGTTCAAAAATCGAACTACAACGTCATGTACTCAAACTAGTGTCTTATTAAGGTGGAACAACAAAAGTTACAATGTCAGAGAGCCACCCTCCTTTAGTGTAGTTGACTATATACAAAAAAATGTGTATTACAGATGTAGATGATTACATTCTCATTATATTTATGATTAACTACCATTATATTTACCAACAATATTGAAGTTGGTCCCACCAAATTAATTGGATTTATTTTTTCACACAGTTGAGACACAAATTGAAAATGGATGTACTAGTTATATGGACATATCAATACATTTTCCCAATCACTGCACCAAACTCTTATCATATGGGTGAATATGTATATTAAGTGGAACCATAGTCTATAACTATATAATACAAATAAAATAAAAGAAGCACTTTACACATATTTTATATGTCTGAAGCGGAAAAAAATACTACTTCGACTTTGTCATTTTAAGCCTAAGTTTTTAAAATGGCGATATCCCTGCGTCTTTGTAATTCACTTATTACCCTTCCCCAACTTAACCCAAGGTTAAAGTGTGAAATCGCACAAGAAAGACTTTTACCTTTTTAATCATTTCCGATTGTATAAAACCTTAAGTTTTATATAAATATTAACCCACCCCACTCACCATTTACCATATATATAAACTCACTTTATATATATAAATTGCCCGATAAACCCCTTTTGGACTATACATAGTTATACGTCTATTTTACCATTACCCCCGTGCATATAAAAATTTCTATATATAACTAAACTTTGGTTATAGTCACACATTTTATAAAGGTTTTGTTATATATTAAAAGCGCCATTTCATATACAGCACCTAGACCCCACCCATCCTTCACCGCAACTCTTTGAAAGATCTTGACCATTCGCATCATCCAATCAAATCCAATGGTGTGCGTTCATTACCGCACTCCGAAATTGATCGACCAAAGTTTTATAAAATTCACTTTATAAAAGATGTTTTTCCAAACCTCCCAATGCTACGTGTCTGATTTTAATTAGATCGCGTTCGAAAAGGCTTAAACCATTTACCATCCAAATCGAACGCAAAAACCACTGGTTGTTTTCGCAAATCCACCTCCCGCCATTGAATAGACCTGTAATAAATGATATTTACGATGGTAAACATTGAAGGTTTAAACGTTAATATATCATTGTTTTATATCATTATTTCACACTCCCAACTGATTTAGCCTCTGTCCCGACTGTGTTAAAGAGATTTGAACCTTTGTTGGCCAATTTCTTTCCCTAAGGCCAAAATTTCCCACTGCTCTATATATCCGAAGCAGTTGAAGCCACCTACTGCACCAGTGGATTCAGTTTAAAGCCGAAGCCACCAGAAAACCCTCCTCGACTATCAAGATACCTATGAACCAGGTATTTTACTGAATTTGACCTACAAAATTCATAATTTGACTGCAAATTAAGCCAATTAAGCTACTGAGACTAGAATTACTGATTTAAGCATGCCCAATCATTGAAAAAACAGGGCAAACCCTCGTAATTTTTCCTCAGAAATTTCCATTTGCCTAAAACTCTATTTTAAAGCCATTTTCTCAATTTCCAGTCATTAAAAGACAATTTTCATGGCTCAAAAGATTTAAAAAGTGCACAGAAAGCCAGAAATCCCTTTTTTCAATCCTCAACACCCAGAAAACCTATGTTTTCTATCCTAAAGATTCCAAGATTCCCAAAATTGTCCCAAATCTGCTCAATTACCCTCTATTTCAAAATTAACTAAAGCAAATAGTTTAATCTTGCTTAGTTATTCCCAAAAATGACTAAAAAACAGGTTACACCCAAAGCTGCAGTTCCCAAAGCTTCAAAACCTATAACAACCAAGCTTCCCAAGCCTAAATCATCAAAGATCAAAAAGCCAACTCCTGCTTTAATAGCTGACTCAACTGAAGTTGTTAGACCTTCCCAACCACCTGTTTCCTCTGAAGAAAACATTCCTTTAACTAATTTAGATTACAATATTGCTGATACAGTGGTAGAATTCAATTTTCTTGAGATTCATAACTCGTGTTATGATAAATTTATGAATAAAAATCAAGATGACATACCTATTTGGCAATCCAATTTGCCCAAATATGTAGTTCTTGTTACTCATCCAACCCAGGACTTAGTGAGACTATGTCAAATGCATTATATTCCTGATCATAGAGCCATGGTAAACAAAGGTAGATAAATTCTGTTTTTCATCACAGTAGAATCCATAATTGAGATGCTTCAGTTGAAGCTTGATCTCAGAGTGGTGCCGTTGTAAATTGAAGAATTAACCCAGTTATACTTAGAGTTGGATTTCCCTAAAAAATTTATGATATTTCAAAATTTTATGCCTTCCCATGTAGACCTTCCTAAGGTGAATCCACCATATTTTACTTCTAATTTTCATAAAGCTTCTAGACAAGTGATTTCAATGCTATCCTTCATTCTAGGGTATTTTAATGATGAATTTACTGATGCATCTATACTTGGTTTCCTTTATACATTATCCCCAGGGTAGCCTCCTGCCGTGATCTTTGATTTTGCTAGATTCATTGCTGATAGCATACATTACCAACTGGCCAAATTGCCTACTGAGGGAGTGTTTAGATATTCATCTTATCTATTCCATTTGTTTCTATAATTCCAAGCTGAGAATTTTCCCATTGCTTTGCAAAAGATGGATGTAGAGGGCCAGCCTCTATCAGTGATATTTTGGACATCCTTGCTCAGAAAGGAAGGAAATGAATTCGGTTATAAACATTTTTCAGACTTATTCATCAGGACATGCATGAATTTGATTTACAAGTCTGAATAGCCCAGAGTGAGTGAAGAAATGAAGAGAATATTACATCTGTCTGAACAATGAAAAGTAGGATACTGATACTTATATCAGAGACACACAGAATTAAGAATATTTGGAACAAATTTGTCCCCATATAAGTTACCTAAATTTTTAACCATTAGGGTTTTTGCATTGGAATATTTGAGACAAGTTTTAATTGAAGATGCTATAAAATTCATGGCATCAAAGAAAAAGACACAGTTTAAGTCGAAGAGCCAAATTGGCCCTTTCATAGTAAACAATAGGGAGGCTGAGAAAGAAATATCTAGATAGTTATCATAGTATCAGTTTCAAGGTAGTTTTCAATGGAATTATGATCCCCAGGGTTACCTTAGTGCTATAAGGGTAAAATGCAAGCTTCAACCTTTTATACATGAATCAAAACAACATATTGAGATGTTTTCCAATCAAATGGAATGGATGCAAAACACATTGATAGATCCTACTAATGATACAGAAACAGTTAAAAAAACAGATAATTCACAAACTATAATAGTCACCAAACAGTCAAAATTTTCAAACAAAAGGACCAGGAATGAAGAAGTCTATTCAACAGAAACTATTGCAGAAAAAAATTTCAGGATTATTTACAACAAAAGAGAAAAAATGACTGCTGCTGAGAAGGAAAAAACAATAGAAATAAATGATACCAATGACCAGGGAATGAATGATGATCAGTTAGCAAATCAAGAGAGACCACAATAATAGTTGATGAAGTTTTGACAGAAATTGGAAAAGAACAGATTGCAACAGATAAGAAGGGCAAGAAAATGATTGGAAAATAGGTTGATTTAGAATTTCCCTCTTCTTCCAAAACAATAGCTGAAAAAGATTCAGCTATCAAACAAAGATACAAATAAATTAAGTTGAAAAATGAGGAGATCAAAAGAGAAATTTACTATCAATTTCTCAAAGAAAATCCGGGTAACAAGGATAGACTATTAACAACATTTGATTATTCTACTAATAAAATGATCATGTCCTACCTCCAGCCAAAGGTTTCAGATCCAAAGATAGTCTCAGACTATAGAAAGATAGACTTTGAAGTTGATTCAGAAAATATCCATGAGCTGGATCAAATTGAATTTCATAGACATACAACTGAAATTCTATATTCAAAAATAGTGGATAAGACCAGGAGTGCTACTCAATTGCAAAACACCATTTTTAATATGCAGGACCAGATGAGGCTAGACAAAGCCTCTTTACAGGAAAAAGAACTAAGGATTAAGCCTTAGAAGATCTAGTCCTTCAGATAGGAGTGGATCCATCAAACATATAGGTTGCTCAGGCCTTGATAAAGAAAAATAATGATGATATCACTGCTTTGAGGAAACAGCTAAAACTTCCTCAAAACGAACATCCTCAAGCAAAATAAATCCTCCAAGAACAAACTAAAAAAGATAAAATGGCCAAGTTAATACTAAAACTGAATGCCCAAGTCAAAGAGATGGAAGATCAGATGGACATCCTTATAAAAGAAAAAGAAGCAGTAAAAGAAGCTGATGTACGATATATTCCCACTATTATTCCTGTGGTTAGTACAACTGTCCCTTCCACCTTGGCAGAACATTTAGCCCCAAAATTGCTACTGGAAACTGCACTACCAGTGCAATCTATACATACTTCTGCCATGGGATCATCCACCACACAGGTACATCAAGAAAGTGAATCAACAAATATAGTAAAAGCCATGGAGGAGATGTCCCTAAAAATAATGAGATAGTCAATTTGAAAAAGACCATTCAAACTCTTGAATCATCAAACAGGAATGCATTGATTACATCTAAGGGACATGAACAAAGAGCAAACAGACTTGAATAATAGGTAAAGATCTTGCAGCAGCAAGTAAATCTCAGTTAACAGGTGTCCTTCATCAAGCACTATCTTTGGACAAAAATAATTCAAGGCATACATCTACAATGGCCTTCAATTAAAATCATATATGAGCAGAGAGATCTACTTAAGGCAACATAGGTGGAAATTCAGAAAACAAAGGAAGAACTTGCTAATAAAACATCTCAAGCATTAAAGCTTATTACATTTTTAAACAACAAAAACATAGAGGAGCTTGAAGAATTGAAAATAGAAGATAGGATTGAAACAATTCTTCAAATCAAAAAGGTCCTAAATAAAAGGAATATAATGAAAATTTTGGAGGAAAAGTGTAAGGCCATGAATTTGTCAATAGATTTTTTTTTGGCAAAATACACAATATTGAGACAAGAAGGCCACCCAGAAATTCATGGCTTTAATGAAAAGCTAATGGTTCAAACAGATTATGACAAGAAGATCAGAGCCCATGCCAAAGAACAAATAAATAAGCCTCTGCCACAAGGTTCCCCAACTACTAAAGTTGTCTTGGAGTACCTTGAAAACTTATTTTTTCTACAGAATGAAATTAAACATATTTTCATTATCAAACCAAATTTCTCAAAGTACACTGATGCTGATGAAAGTTACCGGAAGTTGAAAAGTATGAAAATACCAAGTGATCAGCAATGGCAGGAGTTCACAGACTTGTTATAGCAACATTAGAGCAGAACAACAGAAAAAGTATAGGTAAAACAGTGAAGTTGAGAAGAAAAGAATAAAAACAGTTTATGTGATTTTGGATTTTTACTACTGATATGAATCTTTTACATTAGTAAAAGAGTAAAAGGAAAATTCAAGCAAGACAGAGAAATTATTGGACAGGTTTTTACCACAGTGAAAATTTCATTTTACAGTTGTCCAGAGGTAAAAATAGCAGTCGAAAGTGTATCAAATCAAAGTAACAGGTTCAAAGTGTATCCGAGCATAAACAATCAACTAGTTTTTACTATGATAAATTCTACATTTTAATAGGAGTAAAGCGAAAGATGAACAAAGTAAAAGAGTATCAGGAAGAAAAGCAGCGTTAAAGGATATAAAGTGAAATAGTATCAATCAAGAAATCTTCAAACAGATATCTTCCAAATGTGCCAGCAAGCATTTAGGCCGAGTCAACAAACTATTTGATTCGATAATGTTAGTTCTATTTTTTCTAGATACAAGGACAACTTGCTAAGTTGTTAAGCAGTTGTCCCTCTTAGTGTGTTAAGATATTTTATTTTCCTTGAGTTATTCCTAGATTTCTTTAGGATATTTTGTAATAAACATTTTGTATAAATACTTCAATTTGTGAAGTCTTTAGTGTGGAATAAAATTCCTGAGATTATTATAGATAATTTCGCTGGTACTTTGGAGGTGCTTTGGAGGGTCATGTGTTGATTTCATAGAAACAGTCTGGAAAATAACCAACTGGACTTCATAACTCAGGATTCATGTGATAAGCCAATGAGTAAAGTGATTTCTTACTATCATTGTGTCCTTTTCTAAAGTTTCATTCAATTGAATATATGTTGTTCAATCCAAATGATTAATTAGGAATATTATTTTAGGATAAGTATAAAAAATCCCTGTCTTAACTACTTGATCATTTCAATGTTTTCTGCTGATTTCTGGACTTAGGAATTCTTAATTGCTACTAGTCCCATTTGACCCCTGCCTCCTTCCTCCTTTTCCGGATCAAAGGATCCTTCACAGCCCTTTATCCCGAAAGCAAGCCATCTCATCAAATCAAACTATTCAAATCTCTAAGGGTTATCTACCTTTCCCTAAGTACATTAGCATTCTTTTGGCATTGCCTTCTAGTATTGCTTGCTACATCTTGACTCTATAGCCCAATGGACTAGTATATCCCTCTTTAATTTTTCTGCAAGTAATATTATTTCCCACCAAACTTTCCAAACAAAAAACCAAGTGCCCAATAATACGTAGCCTAAAATATCAATTCAAAACAAAGTTAAATCTGAAAGAGAGAACCCTCTCTAAAATTTAGGAAGCCTAGATCCTAAATTTCCAAAGTAGGTTTGTGGTTACCCCTATTTTTCTTAAAACTAAAAAAATCCAAAGAGCCCAGAATCTTTAGAAATTACTAGGGTGATAAAAACTCTCACATCCAATCAACACCAGAACTAAAACAAAGAGCTTATCCGAATAATAAGGAAGACAAAGGATATGTGGTTGAATCTTCAATTGGAGCAATAGAAATAACTGCAAGAACCACGTGCATATTGGGGATGGCCAGAAGGGAGAAGGACTCCAAAGGTTCACCTTCTATAAGAAAATTTCCTTTCTTCATTCCCATAACTAAGCCGGGGCATAGCCATCCATCAAATCAATTGATGAAAAATATGAAGAAACTAATAGGGTTATGGGCAATGGTTTCCTATGCAATGAACTACTTATCATTGCTCAGTTGCTCTACCATGCAATGATTCATTTTTCTGATATTATTGGCACAGGATATAAGTGCCCTACTTATGACAGGTTCAGGTAAGAAATTATTCAAAAGGAAAAGAGCAATAACAACACGATATTGGAAGATATTAAAAAGTAAAGAGAAACAAAAGGTGCATAATAATGTCTTATGGTTGTAAGGATAGGAAGAGTAAGACCCTCCTAACTTTTTTAGTTTATTGTCCCAAAGGAACAATGTTTATTAAATCTAGTTACGCAATTGCATAAATAAAATATGGGGCATTTTTATATGAATTTTTGAATGCATTTATCCAAAATATACATGTGCAACATGTTGTACAAGTCATAATAAATAATGCTTCTAGTTCCAATTATGTGGACACTGACAAGATGTTAATGGAGAAACACCCCATGTTCATTTGGACTTCCGGTGCTGCCCATTATATCGACCTAATTATTGAGGACATGGGCAAATTTTACTTTATCAGGGATGATTAATCAGTGAGGAACATCACATAATTCTTATATAACCATACATATGATCTTAGCCTAATGAGGAAAATGAAAAGAAAAAGGAATTGGTGTATCCTACCTTCACATCTTCTGCCACCACCATAATTTCTCTTTAACCTATCCTCGGTTGTATATTGGAGATGAAAATGATGTTTCGTTCAGATGAGTAGTATGATAGTATGTCTAGCAATAAATAGAAAGGGAAAGCTATTACTAAAGTATTGTACTGTAGGGAAAAAGTAGAGGTTTGAAAAGTTAGAGAACATTTGGTAAAGATTTTTTACCTAGTCGATGGTGATTAATACACAATAGGGTACCTATATGAGGCAATGGTTAGTGAAAAAGAAGTTACCCATTCTTCATATGAGGTCTAGGGTAAGTTGGAGCATGAAAACATATAACAATATGGGATTTAATTGATCAACAATGCATCTAAATCATCATCCCATTGATCAGTCGAGTTGTACCTCAATCGAGACCATGATTTTAGTTTCTATGGAAACACTACTGAAGAACTTCTTCCACCTTCGGAGGATCATGCCTAATCCAGTTGACCATTCAACCATAACAAGAAACATGGAGATGTATAGATTGGGCACTAATTTATTTGTCTTTGAAATGGGAGTATAGGGAAGAAAAACTAATTTCTTTTCTTTCTTTCATATTTGATACTAGGAAAAAATGTAATATAATTCATTTATTATTTTCTTACTTTATGTAGATATGTGGAGGGAAAATTATGCTAGAAAAGCACCAAATTTATAGATATTTGCCATATCATTGCCTAGCCAGACTTATTCTTAAAGTCGCACTCACAAATTGGAGTGTGATTCAAAAAATACACAAAGGTGCAACATCTTAAAATATATGTGTCTTAATAATACAGTCTACATCTAATACAATCCTTGATTATGGATGAAGAAAATTGAGAAAACACTTGATATGGACACCATTTCATTATAGAAAATATTGACACAGGGTACAAATGGTTGGTGACGGCATAGTCATGTTATGGAGAAGTCATCTAAATTGTTAGATGAAGATGATCAGGATCAAGTGATAGGTTGCATAGGCAAATGTCCTACAACAAACAGAAAAGGAGAGTGAGGAAAGTCAGGTGCTAGCCTTTGTACCTATACAGACTGAGATACCAATTAGTAAGCATTCAACTATTATTTCAGGACCTGACTCTACTAGAGGATGAAATTTTACGTTTTCCCATAAAAAATGGATTTGAGAGGTAATTCTCCTCCACCCGTCAACCAAATATGCATTCCAAAGATGAAAATCCCCAAACCTCACTTATTTTAAGGATTTTGGGGATCATATTAGGGATGTTGGGAATCCAAAGTGGCTAATTTTGAGCGTTCAACAAGGAAACTAGCCTAAGGCAGCCATAGGACTCTGCCCTTTAACTATGAGGGACTCTGAAGATGGAGATCTCCTCTCTTAGTCAATTCAAACAGACATGCAAATCACCTCTTATTTGCAAGTAAAACAGAAATGTGAGCAATAAATATAATTTTTCCTTTGTATACAGACTCCAGAGACTAGATAAGGGAGAATAACAAGATATTTTTCTAAGACAGTCACTAATGGGATAATCAAGTTTCTCTGTAACAACTCTTCAGTAAAAGAATTATACCTTCATTCCATCCTTGAATTTTCTAGTTGGGGCACCAAAAAGAAGAAGCAGGGATTTTTTGACATCCTCATGTCCAAATATTTCTAGAGCTAAAGAAAACACAAGCTTGTTATAGATGTCACCATCCTTAGCAAGGAACACGGCAAGCAGTTCTATTTATTCTTGTTCATCACTTTGTAAAATGTTCCTACAGCGGTTCGAAATTAGTGATTAAAATAAGCAATATAGAGAAAACATGGATCAAATAAAAACTTCACTAAATGGCACATTTTAAAAAACTACATATGCTAGACATGTGCAACCAAAGAAAAATTCCTAATCTACCTGCACTAGATGTTGAACTCTAGATATCTATATAAAGTAATACATGTTAAGTAATACCACCATCATCAAAGTAATACCTGTAAAAAAGTGAAGCAGCAGCTTGACCAACAATAAGTGACAAAACGCTGAATATTACAAGCGCCCAATGGGTCTTCCTTTTTCATGCAAATATATTTCTATTGGGCCTCTTCCTAAATCTGCATCCCTGATCAAAATAGGGCCTAAAGTTCCAATCTCTCAAGGTCAATCAAATTATATTACAACAACTTGCAAATAGACAATTCAATCAAATATAAAATTAATCTGAAAGATTTAACAAACATACCTTCTTGTATTGCATCCCTGATCAAACTAGGGCCTGAAGTTCCAATCTTTGTAAGCCAGTAAAATTATATTACAACATCTTGCAGATAGACAATTTAGTCAAATATATAATTAATATGGAAAATTTAACAGACATACCTTCTTGTACTCTGTTGTGGCTTTCTGGAATAACACCCATATTAATATCACCCATTATAAATGAATTACCATTGTGCATCAAGAAAATTACTCAGCTTTTGGATGTATCACCAAGAATTACTAGGATTCTAGATGTATCACCAAGAAAAAGTATAAAACACCTCATGAGTTGTTATCTTTAAAGAAACACATGCTGAAACATAAACACTATGATGAATCTCAAACTTAGAAGAAGGAAACTAGGAACCGGGGCTAAACGAATTGCATTAGTGATAATGGGGCAAGATAGGTAGACTTTGATAGCTTTCAGGGCTTTTTCATTGTAGTGTAGGATGAGAAATGGAATTAGAATGAGCATTTAGATAATGAATTCATTCTATAAGAAGAAAGTAATGCAACATAATTTCCCTTACAAAACAGAGCATAAATTGATTTATGAATTCTGTTTATAACTCTTTAGAACAATCAGTGAAAGCATAAGATATGAAATGGAATTGAGAAGGCACTCAATGAAATGAAACATGAAGGAGATACAATGCTATAAAGCCATACCACATGAATCTCAAAATTCTTACTGCAACTGCCTCTGTATTATCAAAAAAAAATCTCCAAGTACAATAGCTCTGTTGTGATATATCCAATATACAACCCCCCTATATTACAAAAACATTTCTTTTTTATAGGCCAAATTACAAGGGCCTATATTTCCAAAACAATAAATGTCTTTTTGCAAAAATGAAAATAAAAATGATATCAAGGTGGCTAAAACATAAATATTTGCAAAAAGACTATGATGGCACATTTGAGCTACAAACTTTGATTTATATGCCCAATTTTAAAAACAGGAAAACCAACTACAAAAAAACATTCAAAATAAAATGCACTTCATGTGTTAGCCATTATTCTGGTGTAAATTTGTTGACTTGAGTGAACGAAAACCATCCTGATTGAAATTCGTGCCATTAGATCCTTTATATCCTTTCTAGCAAGCGAACCATTAATCTAAAAATTCAAGGAAAAAAATAACATTAGTGAGAAGAATCACATACTTTTCTTCAAAACATATTCATAAAAAAATAACCAATTCTTCTTGATTTTTGTAATTAAATGGACCAACTTCAAAAGAACCACAGTAGAAGGCATCCAACATCAGTGTTGAGGTAAGGGATGCCCTTATATTCAAATTTTATATATGTGCTGAGGTAAGGGGTACATATAGTTATATAGGTATGTAATTATATTGTTTTATGGAAGAAATACCAAATTAATGTTTGATTGAAACACAACTACAAAAAAATGAATGGATAGTGAAAGAAACTTACACCAAAAAGTAGGTAGCAAAAAAAGGTTGAGTTATCTCAAACATTCACCATTTTAAGTATTCACTAGACCTAAAGCCCAATAGTACAAAATTAACATCATATTCATACAAACAAATCAACAAAAATATGACCAAAAACTATTTATAAATAATCCAACATATGGAAATACGTAAGGAAAGTGAAAGTAGAATGTTTTGAAAATTAACCTTGTTCAAATTTTTCACAAAATCTGATAAAACTCTGTAATCACTTTCTTCTAATTTGTATGTATCATTCTTAGCATTGTACAATAAGTTTGCGATTGCTATAACAGATTCAAGTTGTACAGAAGCATGATCAGTCAAATCATACTTATATATGTGCTGCCCCTTTATTGTACTGTACCAACTGTCTGCTCAACTTAGTGTTCCTAAATTGAGGTCAAAAATTGTCAACCAGGGCTAGTAAACTGTTGAAGTGAAGTGCACTATATGTTCCTAGGTATTTGTTTCTCACTACGTTGTGTTTAGTGTTTTTTTCCAATGTTTTTAGTTTTGTGTTTTTATTCTAAGAGGAAAAGAACTAAGTTTTGGAAAAGATAAGTTCTTGGTCACACTAAAACAGAGAAAAACCTATTCT